>ML802219.1:239507-266562 GCA_009831015.1 Picea engelmannii | reverse complement strand
CGACCTTTGACATGGTGTCCTTCCAGAGTGTGTTTCTTCCTTCTGGTGAAGACCTCTTGGAAGCCATGACCGAGTTTTGTCCCTTGACATGGTGTCATTCCAGAGCATTGTCCTCTTGGAAACCATGATCAAGAAGAGAAGTATCGAGGATAGTTTTTGTGTCTCTGCGGCAACCTCGTTAAAAAATGAAACAGAGGTCTGGGGATTGAACCTGGATTTTCGAGGATAGTTTTTGCATCTCTGTAGTGACCTCATTAAAAAATGAAACAAAGGTTACGAGCATAGTTCTTTTTTCTATGTCAAGCTCGTTAAAAAATGAAATAGTTTTCCCCCTCTCTATTTGAGTCAAGTCCTTCGTCTAGTATTTGAAGCTTCTTTTCATTCTCCTTTGCAGTTGGATGAAAAAAAGCTTGGGGGCCATTTGCCTCAGCCTCTGGACTTCATGCTGAAGTTGAGCCGCTAGTTTCTTAAGCTGGGGGCCAAGTACCAACCATCCATGTGTTATGTGTTGGGAAGTCAAAGCATAATTTTCTATGGTTCAAGCTTATGTAAAAATGAAACCACCTACCTCAAGCATAGTTTTCCTCTGGTTCAAGCTTGCGTAAAAATGAAACCAGGTCAAGCATAGTTTTGTTTAGTTTTTAAGCTTGTGTAAAAATTAAAATCTATCCCAAGCATAGTTTTGTTTTGTTTTAAAGCTTGCGTAAAAATAAAAACAATCCCGAGCTTAGTCTTTGTTCTTTCTCATGCTCGTAAATCAATGAGAATGTAACCGAGTATACTTTTATCACTTTTTCGGACTCGTAAAGGTTATATGAAAAAGGAACCCCCTGGAGTCCTCTTTAAGCTCTTTTCAGACTCTCTAAACATGAAAAGATCGTCGAGAGACCTTGCTATTTTCACACTCGATAAAGTATTTGAAGTACGCGTCTGGTGAGCAATAATTTATCTCTTTTTCGGTCTTATCCAGACTATCTTACGAAAAAGGAACTGACAGATTTCTCTTTTAAGTGTTTTTCCAAACTCTATAATCTTGAAAAACCTTTGAGTTTTCTTTCTTTGGACTCATAAAACAAACATTGAAAGGCCCATATGGGACTTGATTTTTCTTGAAGTGTTTTTCAGACTCTTTAAACATGAAAAACCCCTGAGTTTTCTTTCTTTGGAATCATTAAACAAACATCGAAAGGCCCATATGAGACCGAACCACTCCTTCCTAGGGTCCGTTAAACATACTCCGAGCGTCCGAAGGATGAGCTTAAATTGACAAGCTTATGTTATCCTCCTCAAGCTTGCGTAAAAATAAAGAGGTACTCACCAGAAATGGTGGGGGGGAAATTGGGAAAGAATTGTGTCTAAACCTGTATTCCATGAAAGAGTCACTTTTGAACATGACACCCTTTCACTTGCCTTGTGTCTAGGTTGGAAAATCCACTTGTCTCCTGATCATACTCCTATAAGATTACAAATTGGTCTGTGATCCTTGTTGTTGAGTCAATATTTCCAAGAAAGTTGTCGTGTCGTCAATATGTTCAAAAAGATGATCAACCCGGAAAGCCTTCTATTGCGTCAGCCATTTCTACAGTCTTATTGCCTTCTATTGCGTCGGCCATCCCTGAGTCAGTCCTGAATCACTTGTTACTCTACATCAAATCTTGTTACTTGTTTAGTGTCATTGATGTGGGATACATTAAGGCCCTCCTGTGACGAGTCTTTTCCTGTCGACTTCAACTCATTATCCAGGAATTAGACTTAGAAACTAATTGGTACCTTGGAACTTACATGCCTCAATGGCAGGTTTCCTCGCTTTTGACAGTGGGTTTTCATTATCGACCCCTGATAGAGAGATTCCGTCGAGTGTTCGACCTCATCTCATTGATTCACATTCGTTGGATTGTACTAGTATACCTTGGGAGTCATTGACATTAATGGTGATTTCCCTTGCATTTGTTAACGGTATACACTAATGACTGGTAATCAAGTGGTTTCTACCATGTTCGACTTCAGCACATGTAATCACATGGTTAGATTCGTACTATAGAGTGGTGGAGATGAAGACGCTGAATCTTTTCTCATGGATTCAGGTTGCGTTGGAGTATATTCGATGTACTGTTGCATAGATCCACATTGTATGTCTGGTGGATATGTTCAAATTTGAGTCTTTAACACTTAGATCCACAGTGTATTTTTGGTGGCTATGTTCAGATTTGATTCATAATGGCATGGATCCACAGTGTATGTTTGGTGGCCATGACCTATCTTACTTAACATGGATCTTCGCATGTCGGCATTTATGCTTTGAGTCATTTGTATTCTGAGTATGGGAATGCCTACCTCAGTGATGATGTATTATTGTACTGTATTTCCTTGTTTGTTGGCAGGTTTCCGACCGACTGTTCCTTGTTCCCTACACACACTCGACAAAGTATTTCAGCTATCACTCTGTTCTAACTTCATACTTTGGGGGGCTCTTTACTACACATTATTTTCGTCATCCCTATGATCGTTAATGATGTAAACCTATCTGTTGCCTTCAGAGGGGTCACAGTGGCCTGAGTTCCTAAAGAGAGAAGGGAGAAGAACTTCTCATGAGAAAAGAAGTTGCTTGTTCCTATGTAAAAACCTTATGAAAAGGGAAGTTCGCAGGTTGTTATATAGGCAGGGTGCGAGAATGACCAATTCTCGCAGGTTTCACTATAGCCAGGTTGCGAACAGTTCGCAGGTTGCATTATAGCTAGGGTGCGAGAATGCCAGCACGTGGGAAAAATGAGCGTTTTCTCGAATCTTCTAGAAGGAGAATCTTCTATGGTGAGGTGGCATCCGAATGGTTTGGATCTTACTCGCTTTCATGATTTAGTGGGATCATCCTAACCTCCTCACCTTATCCTCTTCAACCTATAAAAGGAGAGGAGCTCTCATGGAGAAGGGGTTCTTAGCTTTTGTGAGCTTGTGGGTTCTTGTTCTTGAGCTTTGTTAGCTTTGGCTTGGTTAGAGTGGCTTTGAGATTTTCTTTGTCAAGATAGATTATGAGTAGCTATCAGATCTATGCTTTCAGAATCCTTGGAGCAAGAAGTGTGTTGGGAACGAAGGACAGTTGGAAGGGACCTTAGGACATCAAGGCCATGGTTGTAATCTCTCTTTCACATTTAATATGATACAGTAATATGATTCTTTCCTATAAAGCTTGTTGTGTTTTATTGTATGATTCCTTGATCACATACATAGGTTTATATTGAGTTTATGTTATTGCTATCACTTTGGTTGGTTGTGTTCTTTTGCAGGATCATCATTGTATGAGCATTGGAATGGAGCTAGGATGGCAATGGCGAGAGAAAGCGACATTTAGATGGTATGTCACCCATCCCTCTTTAGTTAGTAAATTCAATACTTAAAACTTAAGGAAAGCGTCATATTCTGTCCTGTTTTGTTCTAGATCCAGGTGGATCTAGGGAGATCGGTTTGTGTCCGCACTTATAGATTAATTCTGAAACAATATTGGGAGCCAACAAAACCTCATCTCAGAAGAGGTCATCAAACAGTTGGGATTGTCGACAACACCACACCCACAACCATACAACATTGGGTGGATTCTATAGCGACGAGATCTCTATGTCAACCAGCAGTGTCTATTATCATATGACATCCAACCCTTCAAAGATGAGTAACTATGTGATGTTTCCCCACTGGATGTATGCAATTTTATTTTGGATCAACCATATGTGTGGAAGTGTTATGTTATTTATGAGTCTCGACCCTGTAGTGTCATTTTTACTCTGTGATGTCATTTGTACAGGATACCAGAGGTAGTTACGACCACTGTCCCACCAAAACAATGTTTCAAGGTAATCACACATGCTAAAAAATTCAGTCGCTTCACAATATGTTCAAAAGGTGAATAGAAGGACATTGTAACCACTGCATCCTTGGCCCAAGACCTTTCTATCCAACAGAAACAGATTGCAAAAGAGAAAGAAGCTATTGTTTCTTCACCTACAAGGTTTCCTACACGCTACCTAGTTAAGCCAAGATACAACAGGCTGGTTGAACATATTTAACCCTGCGAGCAACAGGTTTGTGATAGCCTTCAACAAGCATGTAGATTCAACAAATGATTTCCCCTTTCCTCTGAGAACTTAAAGCAATGGAGAAAATTTATTCCTAAGGAGGGATGATTGATATAGGAGGATCTCGGTGGCCACCCACCTATTCCAACTGGCTCAAAACAATTTTCTGGAAACTTTCTATTTTTAGCATTTTTTTTGGTCCCAAACTTCGAGGGTCATTTTGAGGGACTAAAAAATGTGTGTTTACAATAGGGAAACTCAATGATAGCCCAAGGCTATGATTGAGCCCCCAAAATAAATCTCCTTGTCTATACCTTTTCAATGAGCTATGGTGCACCCAAAACAAAGATTGTATGCCAAAGTTATGCTCACGAGAAGTTGATACACCAAACTACCCAAAATGGGGTCCACAAAACTATTGGCTTTTCATCTTCTGAGGGTAGGGTTTTGGATTATCTTTATGATTAAAAGGACTTTGGAGCCTCATTGTAACATTCATATTATTGCAAATATGAATAGCCATCACATCTATTCTCAGAGATAAGATTCCACCATTATACCGAGTCTTTCACTCTGTATTTCTACAGTTTTGTATATTTCGCTCATTAATAGAAATTGTGTATTTTTTTTTATTTTTTATTTTTTGTACTGGGGGAATCGGCAACGCGCGGTTCTCGTACTTGTGTGACATGATATCGATACCCGTCTGCTACCACTATACCCCCAGGTGCTCCACGCAACCCGCAAGAATGGAGCATAAGTCAATCGAGGTGAGAATCGACCTTGAAACCTCTTTTTACATATTTTCTTCCATTTACATGGCACTTGCCAATTGGTCTACACCCCTGCGGGCAATAGAAATTGTATATTACAATATCTATGTGTTTATAGTTATATCTATAATATATATCTTTTATATTATTGGGTATCTGATGCATCTATGTACATTTCTTTATTATATCTTCGCTCTCATTTCATGCCGAAAATAATCTGGATCAAACTACACTAAATCCTTTGAACTCTTCTGTTGGAATTCCATTCATGTCAAGTAATGCTACATCAATGAAATTATGGGTGGCCCCACCATCAATCATTTTTGTAATCTGATGTCCATGTATAACTCCTTTGATTCTGAATGTCTAATACTTAGGAACTCTTGAAAGTGTGGCTATGACCACCTTCTTGGGCTCTTCACGTGGTGACTCATCCTCCCTACCCTCACTGCATTGCTACTGTTCATTGGCATTGTTGTGTTCCTCTCTCAGTGCCTGGCTTGTCTCCTAATCATCCTCCCCATCAAAAAATAATTCTATGTAGTGTGCTTTCCATTTACCCATGCATCTGTGACCTGACTCCCAAGGATCCTTGTAGGTGAAGAAAAGATTCTTCCACTCGAGTTCCCTCCGATTTTCTTCATCCAAATGATCCTTCCCTTTCCATTCCTTATGAAATTCATTCTTGTTCGGATTCTTACGAGGAATGTACGGTTAGGTTGATCCCTTAGTCTTTGGTATTGTATCCATCATGCCCATCATCCTCTTAATATCATCCTGAAGTTTGGTTGGTATGATGACCTTGACCCACCCATGCAGGGGCTCGGTTAAACCCTATGTGAATAACATCACCAATCTATTCTCTTATATGTATGTTACCTGCACAACTACTTTCTTGAAATCTACAATGAAGGCCTCCAATGTTCATGTCTGCCTTAACTATGCCAACTCATGGAAGGTGATTTCTAGATACATCTTGTCGAATTTGTCCATAATTATTTGTGTGAACTCCACATAGGATGTGATGCTAGCATGCCCTAGCATTACCATCCCATGGTACCAACACTCATGAGCTTCACCATCTAAGTGCAATGTGGAAAATTTGATGGCTTTTTCTTCTGTGATGCAGGAGCATCGCCTTCAAAGTCAAAATGCAAGCATGGAGGCAAAGGAACGACATCTCAACAAATGACAGATTTTCAAATCAGAAATTAACTCAGAATTAAATCGGGTTGTTGAGATATTTTGTAAACAACATTTTAAATGTGTAGCATGCTTGTAAAGTCTTATGGACTGTAAGGGATTGCATATATGGTGTGTTGACTCTTATCTGGCAATAACTGTTAGGTATTGTAATAGGAAAAATTAGGTAACATCTTTGAATTGATAGGATAGATTTCATAAAGGAAGAGAGAGCTCGTAGAGCCAGTCCTCAGATAGTTTTTTCATTGTTGTATTGTAATAGATAGACATAGTAGAGAGAATGAGATAGAGATCAAAGAGATCAGTAGAGCATTGTAGAGTAGAAGAAACATTTTGTAATTTGTTTTCATGAATGAATAGAACAAACAGAATTGTCCCAAATCCTTGGACTATGTTCATTTGATGTATTGATGAATGAATGTTATATTATGTGTATGTGATTTATTTCAATTCGTTCATGTATGATTTCTTGAGAGATTGGCTGTATGAAGTTGTAACAAAACTGGATGAGTTTCAATTGTTTCTCTTCTCACACTCATATGCAAGGTGTGCATCTCGAACATAAGGAGTGCATCGAATGAGTCTCAGAGTGGCTAAGATAAGTTCAGAGAGGACAAGAGAAAATTAGACTAGGTGAAAGGTGTGCACAACGTCAAGGAGCAACCAAGATTCGAAGAACCAATGTAGAGGAACGCCAGGTGGGCGAGAAGAATTTCTTTCCAAGAAATCCTTCGATTTGAGTTATCGAAATCCTAAGAACGCAAGGTGTGCGTGGGATATCGAAATCCTTTTAAGGACCAAAGCTCAAAAGATATAACACTTTTCCCGAGTGTTGACGAGATCCCAGAGTCGGATTCGTAGAAAGAACAAAGGTTCAAAACATTTGAAGATTGATAAATCTTCCAAGCGGGGAGATATCAAAAGCTCAGGAGGAGGATCGACCGTGATCGTTGGATCGTAGTGAAGAAGATCGACAGTCGGTGGATCAGAGGAAGGTGCAAGAACCTTAGCACTTTGCAGCATAGAGGAGAGAGAACCTATCGGGGTTGAACTATGATATTTCTGGAGCCCGAAGAGCCGAAACCCTGAAGTAGAATCTCAGTCATCCGATCAGAGAAACAGATCTGAGCCATCAGATTATTTGGGGTAAGGATCAAGCATCGGATCGTCATAAAGGATATGGACCGTCAGATATTGTGAAGTCCAGGAGGAAGCAAGCTTGAAACTTGAAACACCCAAAGCGCAGAGAGTCGAAGGGCCAGAGTGAATCTGGATCGTTGATCCAGGAGAGAACGTGTCAATAGGTCGGAGGACCCAGAGGAAGGTGGAGATTGAAGCGTTGAAACATCCGAAGTACGAATGCCCAAAGAGATGAGAGTTGTTGATCTATGAGGAGACACTTGGCAGCAGATCTCGAGCTCTAGGAAAGTTGAAGTGGGTTTTTTCAGTTTGAGAACTGACATCGCCAGAATGCAAAGACCCAAAGATACGAAGTAAGATCTGGACGATCATGAGATCTAAGGGAGACATGCACGAATCTGTGAACTTCAGGTAAAGTCCTGAAGTGATTTGTAGTCACTGGATCTAAGAGGGACGTGGCGTAGATCCATGCATTCCAGGTAAAGACCCAAAGAAATACTCGATCGTTAGATCAGGAGGAAATGCATCAGTGGATCCCAGACTCTAGGTAAAATCCATTGGGGAAAAGGAAGTTTGAGATTTGATATTTCAGAAGTCCGGAGACCCGAAGTAGAACTCGACCGTCAATCGAGAAGAGGGTCGTAGGACCATTGATCTTTGTTGAAAGGTAAAACATCCATAGTGGGAGAAGAACCATTCATCAAGCAGTACAAGTGTCTGTAGATTGTCAACTTTGGGAGATTGGAGTACAGAGGAAGTTGGGTTTGAGATTTCAAATTCCCGAATTCTGAAATTGCGAAGATATTTCAATTGTTGATTCATAGGAAGCAGATATGGTCCATAGATTCGAAGGATGCATATATGATCGTCTATTTAGACGTTATCGTCAATATCGTGAGATCGACGATCCCGTAGTATTGAAGGGACAAAAATTGCGAGGAGTTTAATATATCGAGGGTGGGTCAAAATTCAAACCATGGTTTTTTCAGAAGGACACGTGGAAGATTGAAGATAACTGTAGGCTCAAAAGTAGTTTAACTCCAAACCGCTTGTGGGTGCGCCCACAATTGCGTGGTCACCGCCCAAGGTCACATTCAAGAGAGGGCTTATCTGAAAAGGAGTTATCACTCAACACTCTGATATTTTGCAGCAAAGCGAATGAGAAGGTAGCGGGTTTTGTCAGACCTGCACCAAGAAGCCGAAAAGGCCTGTGTCTTGATACAGAAGGAAACCATTAAGGTTTCAGAGAGTCTTCAGACTCAAGAATCTGAGATACTTTGACCAGGAGGTCGCACAACCCTACAGGGAGTAAGGGGGATGCATCATTCTATCATCGGATTGAGCTATAGGTAGGTTTCCAACATCTTAATCCATGATCTAGTTGGTTATCTGGATAAACCTTCATAGGATGGTATGGACAACTTTCCCACCTTCTGTCCTAGATCAACGTTCCGTTTCTTCCCCGGTTCTCCTATAGTCCCCTCCCTGGGTATGTTTCTGTACTTAATGTTGCAATAGTCGTGAAAGGACATGGCCACCTAAAAATGTTCTCTGAGTGCCATATATTCTTGAAAGTATGTGGAAAAATACTCACTCTAGTTCAGTTTTGTTGGCTACTGCTCCTCAATGAAGCGAGGTAGGAGAGGTCTTCGTGTCCTCCCACTTATTTTATGTTCCACACTTTTCCTGGATAGATGAGAATTGTTTCCTTGCATTAGAGCTCTGTTGTTGCTTCCTTCTACCAATAGTCTATTTTGTCCATTATCTGGGGCCCCATTTTTACTCCCTTCTACGTGAAATATGATATATCCAATTCCCCCATTGGTTGTAAGGCTCAGGGTGTTATCAAGTGGGCTTACAGTAGTGTGAGGGTGTCAATTAACTCTCTCTTCCATTTGGAAAATGTTTTCTTCATTTCTTGTTTCCCTTTATCCAAATCATTTATGATGTGCAACACACTTTCATTGTCTCTTTCATTTCTTTCTTCGTTATGGTCCTCAATTTTCCCTGCTTCTTCTTCTTTTGATATTTCAGCTGAGGGTTTCCCCCATGCCCTCATCTTATTGTCATCCAATCATCCACAAGATGGAAGTATTAGAACTCTAATACCACTGTAAAATACCTAGGGTTTTATAGGCTAATTTATTTATTTATTTTCTATAAATAAAAATAATTATATTACCTTGTGAAAGAAAAAAACTTACTTGTCCAAATATACATGCAAGCATGCCAACTGATCTTCCACCGAGGTGGAAACTAGAATGCAAAGGCGTAACATCTGTCCATATTTACATAACTTGAAGAAAAGAAGACAACTATCAATATAGAACCAGGGGACTTGCCACATGTTCTGCCAATCTTGTGGAAACCAGAACAGGTGGTGGACTGGGTGCCCCAACCTGAACCAGAGACTTTCGAACACAAGCCTATCGGGCTTGAACCAAATACTGAACTATAGACTGACATAGGCAAAATTGCAAAAAAAATTATCCATTGACCTAAAGAAAAAAATCTGAAAGAAGTTATGCATGTGGCGAGCCAAGGCGCCCATCATGGCGGAGTATGAAGGTGAAGGGATGACAACACGTCGGACAATGGATCTTCTCAGGATCACTTGATAGGGAAGCATAGAAGGCATCCAGGAGTTTTCAAGGAAACTCTGGCGTTGTTGCTGCTCGGTCAGGTCCCTCCTCATTTCAAATCTAAAAAACAGGTGGTCGTCTATGAGTCGGTGGGAGTTTGGAGCTGGGTGGTTGTCCTCTTGAACCTAAATCTCCTCCAAGGTGGCAACAATGGATTTGAAGGCAACAATCGAGTCTATGGCACGGTATTCTTCCATGGAGTCAGCTAAATTGCATCCTGAGTGGCCCTCTAGAGGTAAGACCTCTTATTCCACTATGCATCCCATAACAAATAAATCTTGTAGTGTATTGGTGGTATAGCTAGCAGGTTGGTGCTACAGGATGGTCAAGGGAATATAAGGAAAGAATTCTTCCCAGTTGGGAATAAATTCTTCTTCCACCAGGAAACCACCTTGGAGACTCTCAGTGTTAGGAGGACGTGTCTGCTGCTGAGCCTGCACGTGCCAACTAAGCCTCGAGAGACCTGGAGGAACCTCATCTGGAGCTGGAATATGAGAGGTAAGTCCCTAATCGTGGTGACGCCATAGCTCTGAAGGGGCTTGAGTAGACCAATTCTTCCCTGAAGAGCCTGGGTGGTCTCTTCCTAGCGTGAGAGGAGAGGCAGTCCTCGGGCAGTTGTGCCATCCAAATCTACTGTAATAGGTCAGACCTCGATGGGGATTGCCCCATTCTCTTGGAATGGTTGCGTAGGGCACCAGGAAACTGACAAAACCATAAGGGCAAGTTGAGTCTCGGAGCAGGATCAACAGGAGAATGCTGGGATCCAGGCACAAACGCCCCATATAACATTTTCCACATAGTGAAAAGACCAAGAGGGTAGCGACATTGATGTCTCTAGTATCCAGTAGTGTTGGTGTGATGACAATCTCAAAGATTGTATTGAAGACGAGGAATTGAGCCCAGGATTCCATTAATCCTTGATGCATTAAGGCTTAGCATTTAAGCATGAGATCCATTGCGACTGGATATGGAGGGAGGGTGGTGATGAGAGGCTTTAAATTCTGTCGTTATCGCCCCGTCCAACGCCACGTGTGGCCCATGTGTCGCCCCATCTGAGGTAAATTTTTTATTTATTTAAGTCAACTTGAAAACAAGTAATTTTAACACTACCAACAGTCCCTTCACCATAAACAGGGTGCACGTATGAGTAACCACCATATAATCATAATCAACATTGTCTTAGAATTTTTGTCGCAAGGTTCATCCCTCTCGAGGATACAGATACATGGTTCTAGTTGTTATATGGTTCATCCCTCTCTAGGAGACAAATACATGGTTCTTCCCTCCTCCTAAGATGATCACCCAGTTGGTACAGAGATCGACCTCCCCATGGGTGTTGATTAGGGATGGAACGGTACCCACAAACCCCTACACTGTAGTCCACACTCACTCGACCCCGACCAAAATACTTCACCATCACAATTGAGTAGTTCAACCCCTCCAATGGTGGAATTAACCTCAATATAGATAATTGAACCTTCAATGAACCTTCAGGTCAGTGGATGTTATGTTTCTAAGATAAGTAGAAAGAGGGATTGAGCTAGGGTGAGATGTAACCCATCAATACTCTATAAGACATAAGGGTTGAACAACACTCCAAGAAGATTGTGGAAACCTCCTCCCAAGTTATGAAAGAGATACTTCAACAACCATTTGATGCCCTTTAAATGCACCTCTCATCTATTTTTATAGTTTTCCCTTGGCTTGATTTCCTCCTTTGTGGATGACTTGTTGCTCAAGTTAAGTTTTCTACCCTTTTTTTAAGCCCACGGTTTCCCCCAAGAGCATATTGTTGCCCCTCGGTGACTCTTTGGAACCTATGAATCCCTTATCCTTAGGGACTATGGCTTATGAGGACGACCCCCTAGGCCACTACATCCCTCCCTCGGTGGGGTTAAATGGGAGGGGACATGACATGTTCCAAGAAGAGTTGAAACATATTCAATACATTCTAAATAATGGGACTAGCTTGATAGGATCTATAGTTTTTGTGTAGATTGACATTTGTTTGCGTGAGACATTTCGAGAAAGAAACCACTGCTCATTTATGATCTCTCAATAATTCTTGTAGGAGAATCGAGCCAACTACTACCAATAATGGACAATCCTCTTTTGTAGGAGAAACTCCAGGGACAATTTTATGGACAACCTTTACCACTGTAATCAATTTGGAAAAAAAAATTGACAACAGGGCATTTTGGGCACCCTATCCTGTTTCCTCTAGTTTTTGACAAACATTCATAGTGCCACACCAACAATCAATTATTGGAACCTCCTTCAGTCTAGGACTGGAAAATTATTATCCATTGAAGAGCGTCATAGATTTAACACTTCAATCCGCCTCTTTGCAACAAAAAGTCTTATGGACAACCATAACAAGATCATACACCAATCCTTGAATATGTTAATCATGCAAAGTGTCGCATAATTACTTAGTGCTTCACATGAGGGGGGGATTAACCTTGTTGATCAATATCTTATCACGTTCATTCATATAGGTGGTTTTTTAATTATAAAAAATAAGGTCAATATATTGTAGGTATTGGGGGGGGGGTGTGGGGTCTCAAGAGGTTTATATGTATTAGGGGGTATAAAATGGGGTATCTAGTTAAAATATGGGTTTATTTTATTGGAAAGATGTATTGGGAGGGGGTTCAAAAAAAGGATTTTTGGAGGTATTTATCAATATCTAGTGAAATTAGTGATATTCTTTAATATCCCACGAACACAGGTGGTATGTCACAAGTTCACTGAGTGAGGACCCCGTTGTGCTTCAGAAGCACACCAACGGGATGATGACCAACTAGAAAAAATGTCTTGTTGTGTGTATGCCAACGAGTAATGTTATTCTACAATTTATGGGTCCAGGAAGGATTAGTCAATGGTGCTCTTGGAGTTGTCGTGCAAATTGTATATGCATGAGGAAGTAACCCTTGAAATTTTCCAACATATGTTATTATGGAATTTCAATAAATACATTGGCCCTCCATGGGACCAAACCCAACCAAACCATATTCCAATTCCACTCATACAACAGAGTAACAAAAAAGAAATTTCCATTAAGATGGCTTGGGCATTGACTATAGATAAATCTCAAGGAATGACCATAACAAGGTCTACCATTAACATTGAAAACATTGGACATCAAGGATTGACCTTCACGACAATGTCACACACTACTACTACAAAAGGAATGCACATAGCATCATTATTCTCCTTCAAACGCTATGAAAAAATGAAGGATATTACTTATGTATCACTATGAAGAAAATAAGAGACACACGTATGTTCTTTCTCATTGAAATTCTAGATTATTTTATCTCGTAATCATACTTCTATACATGGAATGTTCGACCTGATCCATTCTTCCATATTTAATTGTAATTAATTATTCTAATAACAATAATGTCAAATATTTGTTAACAAATACCTATCAATCATACTTTTACCTAAAATACTTTAAACATGTATACTACTCATTTTCTCCTTCATACTTGCAAACCAAAAACCATTTCTTCATGCATGCAAACCAAAAACCAATAATGTACCATGCAAACCATTAATGTGGTTGCTCATGAAATACTATGTTTTCAAAGTACTTTATTCGATGTTTCCTTTCACGGGGAATGCTAGTTATAATATTGAACATAGGAACTATTTGTTTCTAGAAATAAACTCTAGGGCATGATTGATTATAATATTGAACATAGGAACTTTGGTACTAGATGACAATTTATATAATATATGATTCTTTTTCCCTACCTACCATTTGGATCTTGTGTGTCAGCACTGAGGTCTAAGGAATATTTGCATGGGCCTCCAAATATTTTAATGAACCATTTATAATTAGAAATTGTGCACTTGGTTGTTAGATAAATGTTACTTTGGGTTGTTTGTCCTCTCCATCGACGTTGAATATATATATATATATTCCAGGCACTTCATAAAGTGCAAGTATGAAATTTTTAGTAGGGTGGATTTTATAGAAATAGTTTATGAGATTCAACGCTTTCGAGTACATTTTTTATCGGATAAGATATGGAGGTGAGAGGCAGGCCAAATGATCCTACGGTGGGCGCCTGCCAGCCAAGAAGGCGAGGATACTACGTGCCTCTCGTCACCCATCGGATATGCATCAATCCAAGTTGGGTGATATGGGACCATCTCAACACCAAAAAAATATCATTTTATCTCCACTACACATACATGGCGGTATGGCTCAATTTACTGCAAATTATCCAAAAAGAAATGACATTTAAAATAGATAATAAATCGAGGAAGTATATCAGAAGCAATAATAATTATAAAAACGACTGGTTGAATCATGACATATTTAATTAGATTTGAGCGATCAAATTTGATGCTGAGAAAACGATTGAAGAGAGTGGTAGAGATTTTTGAGAGTTCATTAGATTTAAAGAATCAAATTTGATGCCGAGAAAACGATTGACACGAGGCCCGAGCGATAGAGATTTTTGAGAGTTCAGAGTGAACGAGTGTAATATAAGAAACATAGAATACACAGTTTAAGTAGCTGTTAGGCATGTGATCATCAGGGGAAGAGTCTGTTTAGAATCATAAAGAGAGAAAGGGGAGTGCTTCAACTCATTTATTCTTGAAGATATGAGCAAAATGAATGACTTGCATAGCGTTTTAGGTTTTCCGTTATCAAGTGGCAGGAAGTTGTTGAATTCGGCCCTTGCACCTTGTAGTTCAGAATCTAGTTCTTCCATTAACGAGGCCACAGTCGATCCCGATCGACTAGTCATTCTCACTGTCCTGGCTTTGCTGTGTATTTTCATCTTCGCGATCGTTCTCAACTCGTTTCTCAGATGGCTGCTCCATTGCAGGATGCGGATCGTGCTCGACTCATCCGATGGGGTGGGCAACACTGGATTGAATAAGGCGGCCATGAGAGCACTGCCCATTATCATTTACAGCGCTGCCTCAAAGCCAATGTCCGTGCCTACGGACCGTCCGATTTGCTTGGCCGAATTTGCTGAAGGAGAGAAGATGAGAATTCTGCCAAAGTGCAATCATGGCTTCCACGTGGAATGCATTGATAAATGGCTTGTCTCCCATTCCTCCTGCCCTATGTGTAGACATTGCCTGAATCTCAATAGTCGAAACAAAAAACCGGGAGACGCTGCAATTGCTCCAGCAACCGAATCAAACAGCATCATGCATATAGTCATACTGAGTCGCACGGATTCAAGTCCAGCGATTGGAGTTGTTTCTCCACGCATTGAAACGTTCAAAAGAGCTGCAGAGGAGCCCGCTGTTACGATTCCTCCACGGTTGCGTAACCCATTGTAGCTTTCTGAAAGTGAAAGCTGAGTTATTCATATACAAGTTATTTAGTTCACAGTTACATCCGTGGCCGAATTTCTATTGCATGGTTATCGCATTTCTCAACATACAGGCAATGTTTGGTGCTGTAATTGCAGTTATAAGATATTGGTCTCTACATATATTTTGCAGTTATGAGATGGGCATCTAATTTTTTTTTCCCTTATTCTTTCATTTTCATGTCCGAAGTAATTCCCGTGCTTATCGTCAGAGCTGGCAAGTTGCTTTCAATGTAGCTTAGTTTTAGTCCGTTTACTGGTCTGGCCTGGCCTGCACTGCACTGCACATGGGAATGGCAGGGATTTGTATCAATCTTTCAACTCTTCACTAATTTAGAACGTACTCTCAACGTTTTGCTTTTGTTTTTTTCAATATTCAATTTTTATTTTTTTATTTTTTTTTATATTCAATTTTATTCGAAATTAGTATAAAATGGTTGGAATTGAAAATTTGAGTGATTAAATTTATATAATCAAATTAACTTGATGATAATGATGTAAATATGATACCCGGACAAGTAACTACTAGCTAGAATTAGAGTTACTTGTAACTGAGTTAAAGTTAGAATTATTTGTAACTGAGTGTATTGGAGGGCTTCTTTGTACCACACTTTTTAAGTTTTATTTTTTATTACTTTTTGAGTTTTATTTTTTATTTTTTATTTAACAACTTAATTGAATTTAAAAGTTTTTCAAAATACTAATTTTATTTATACATTCAAAAATATAATTTAAATTATTTTATCAAAAATTATATCCTTAAAAAAAACTAAGTACACAATACACTAATTTAATAACTTTTTAAATTAAAGAAGACAATTTAAAGGGAATGGTATAAATGAACAACACAATACACTAATTTAATAACTTATTAAATTAAAGAAGACAATTTAAAGGGAATGGTATATGAGGAAATGAGATGAAAATTCTTTGGCTCATAATCTCAACTACGCAAAACTTTATACCTGAGCATTAGATTATTTAGTTTTCCTATGATCTCATGGTATTTTTCTCAGTAGTGAAAAAAAATAGAAAACAGAGCGAAAGAATGTTAGTAGGTTAAGTAATAAATAAAAGGAAATTAACAAAATAATTAATTAAAGTTAATTTAACAATGGTTTTTGGTGAGTTAATGATTTATATTATTGAAGATGAAAAATAATGGTTGAAATGAAGAGAATGATCTAGAAAAATTGTTGTAACTGTTTGATTACTTATTATTTTTTAATGAATAACAAATAAATTGAATTTAATCAAATAATAAAGAATAATTAATTAAAATTAATTTAACCATGGGTTTTTGTGAGTTAATGAACATTATTATTGGAGATGAAAAATACATGTTGAAATGAAGAGATTGACATAAAAAAAATGTTGTTGTATATGTTGAACTACTTGTTTTTTTTATGAGTGATTATAGAAGTCTCTAAGCTTGATGTATTCCATTGAAACAACCCTACACATGCTATAACACTTTCCTGAAATCTCGAGTTGATTCTAGTATTTTATATAGTGCATCAAAAGAGCTTAGATATACCATATAAATAATGAAACAATGAAGTGTTGTATGGTGATGTCATGTACCCATCTCTCTATCACCACATTTGAAAAGGAGGGATATTTTTTTTTTCTTTTTCATTCTACTTAATCTCTTGAGGTCCTTTGTTAACTTGATCTCTATGCTTCATGGATCCAACACTAGACACAATGCTTATTTAAAAACCCACAAGAGTCGACTCTATATTTAAATGGACATTTGTGATATGCCTCATTGAACAAAGAGAATTCTTCAAAAGATCATATTTCCTTTCAATCTACACCAATGAAACTTTAAGCTTCTTCGAATGATCTGAAAAAAAAACATTGTTTGAGTTGACATGATGAGCCATTGGGGATCCTCAAAAGATCTCTTTTGAAATTCCTTGATAAAAAAACATGAGGGCTCTTTGGAAGATTCAAATGAAACATTTTTTGAATTAATCGAAGCTCTTCGAAATATCAATTATGTTCTTTCAAAAGTCCCCGATGAACTATGGGACTCCTTTGAAAGAACATCTTTCGAACATTCCCAATGAATTATCTGGTTCCTTTGAAAGAACATATTTCAAATTTTCTTGATGAGCTATTGGGTTCCTTCAAAAGATCCCCTTCACTTCTTTTGAATGTTCTCGATGAACAAATGTCCCCTTTCGAAACAAACATCTTTTAAATATTTCCAATGAACTATAAAGCCTATCAAAAAAATCAAACTTAGCATCTTTTGTTAGGATATTTATACTAATGCATAGGAGTTAGTTAAGATCAATTTGGTACAATGTGTCATTAGGCAAAAGAAAAATTCTTAGTGTGTTTCATCAATATGCATTAGTATGCATTTGTAGTTAGGTAATTCGACGATCACAATATGTTCCCAACAAATCATATTCTCCTCGATCTTAACTACTACATTGATCTATGGCTTAACACCCAAATGGTCCATGATCTCTATTGAAAGAGCATGGAGGGTTGTTTGTCAATGATAAATTGTGGGAAACTCTCTTGTAAATCTCTCTGTAACATTTTTCTTTTGAAGTAATAAATTTCTCCAATTGGCCACGTTGGATGAGGTCTTGGATGTTTCCCCATAGGGGTTTTACCACGTAAAAACATATGTGTGTTGATCTTTGATCTAGTTTTGTGAGTGGTTATTGAAGGTGTTCTTCCTCTTTTGGAATACTTGTGTTGTCGAACATGGTATCAGAGCACATTTGAAGACCCGCAACCATTGTAGATCGATATCTTTAACATGTGTTGTCGCATCTATGATTTCTACCATTTCTGTACATTTGTGGGCTGTGTGGACTATTCCATTGCGTCCGGAACACTCATTTCAGTCAAAAAAAAAAATTCACTCGAAAAGGTTTTTGTTTCCTCAAGACACGGCCATTTCAATAAGATCTGCAGGCATAAAGCTTGAATACACCCTTTTTAAAATTTTTGCAGAGATAATATTTCAGTTTTATTTCAATTTTTTGCTTTTTATTTCTGGGATGCTACTTTTTTCGATCTGTGTATGCTCTTTTCCCTGCGCTCTGTGCAATTTTGGAAAATCATAAACAAAGTGGAAAGGGTTTTCTTATCTATGTATGCTCTTTGTCGTGCGCTCAATGTGATCTCGGTAAATTGGAAATAGAGGGAAAATTCACATTTTCTAGGAAAGCTAACCGATATCCAACTCTTGTTGTCATTGAGAAGAAAAACCAAATCTTGTGTGAATTTTTTTTTAATGAACACGCTCTCCAAGGCACTCCTTTTAAACAATATAATATGTTTCGCACTAGATCATGTGGTTAAAAGTTTCTTTATTAAGTAAGAGGTCTTGAGTTCAAGTCTCTTTTTTGTTACTTTTTTTGAAAACGTTGATGCATCTATTGTAAATTATATTTCACTTAAATTATAAAAGTGAATCACTATAAGTAGATTTGATATTTTATTTAAGTTATTTATTTTGCATGCAACTTTCATTTATATATTAACTTCATTGTAAAAGTGATCCCGCTTATTCTATAAAAGTGGGTCACTTCATAAAGAAACTTATTTGTGACAGTGAGGTTATTAGGAGGGTATCACCACGTGGACCAAATTCTACTTGTGACGTGGCTCTTTGGTTACCGTTTATGCATTTTTTCGAAAGGGCATAACTTTCACATCCGAAGTCCACTTTTAGTGTCGTTTTTTTTAAACATCCTATTTTTTCAAGAGATTTCCATCGAGACCATCAGTTTTAGTGTTTAAATCCACAAAATATGCATATTTAATATGGATTCTCCTGGTGATCGTTTTCTTACCAGTACCAACTACATCCAATGGAAATCTCATATGCAGGATTTATTAAGAAGTAAAGAACTATACCAGATTAACTTGGGAAAAGAACAAGAACCCACTGATGATGACAACTATTCCAAATGGATTAATAGGAATGGCGAATCTCGTGGACTAATCAAAATATCCATCTCTCATGATTTAAGGTTTCACCTTAAAGAAGTTAATGCCCCCAATAAAGCTTGGGAAAATCTTGAAGTTGTGTTTGGTAAATAGAATATTATTTAAGCTCACCAGTTGGAGAATAAATTAATGAATTTAAGTCTAAATGATTTTCCTTGGATTGAATATTACTTATCTAAGTTCAAAACACTTAGAATTTTGTGTATAGAGTGCCAATTAGATCTAAAGGAAGATCGATGCATATATTATATTCTTTCTAATCTTGGTAGTGCATACTATGTTTTTTGTATCTACCTTTTATGCCACTAGAGAAGCTCTAGGGAGTGATTATAAAGAACCATCTCTTGATTCCTGTTATGATTCTCTAATTTGAGAGAAAGATAAGCTTGTACAACTTGGATTGATCAACACTGTAGGTACATCCAACAAAGCCTTAGTGGTCAAGTATAAAGATAAATCCAAGAATCCCTAGAAACAACATCCTCACCACAACAACAAGTAAAAAAAGGGTCCCAAACCCTCTCAACTAGCTTCTGCTCCAAATGGTGACAAAGGATAAAAATACAAAAACAAGAAGACAGACATAAACTGCAACTTTTGTAGGAATGATGGTCATGTGGAGTCCAAACGTTTTAAGAAGATGGAAGATTTGGAAGTAGTGACGAAGAAGCACAACATCATTATTGATTCTTCTTCTTCTAACTCTTCTTGTCATAGACATGCACTTTATGCTTCTGGTTTATCCTTCAATGCAACTTCAACTTCTTTTCTGATGTGTGGCTTATTGATTATGGATCATCTTATCATATGGCTAATGATAAAGCCATATTTTCTTCTCTAAGTGAATGTAAAACCAAGAAACTATTTGTTGGTGATGATAGATCTCTTGGTGTTGCGGGATTTGGAACAGTTCAAGTAGATACTGGTCATTTCAATGATGTATTATGTGTTCCAAGTATTTCCTGCAACCTTCTGTCAGTATATCAAATCACTCATTCAAGAGAAGGTAAAACCATAGATTTTTCACCTCACCAAGTTGTAATCAAGGATTTAAAAGATCATAAGCATGTTCTTGTAACTGGAATTGTTGATGATATTACCAGGGTGTACAAGTTGACAACTTTGTGTCATAATCCTTTCCATCATTTTTTTGTTGCTCATAGCAATGACTTGAGAAAACTTTGGCATGAGTGGTTTGGTCATATAAACTATCATTCATTGCAACAACTATGTAATCAATAAATGGTGACTAGTCTTCCTCTTGTTTCTTGCAGAGATGGTGTTTGTTCCAGTTTTGTTCTCAGAAAACATCATCAAGATAGTTTTGACAAACGTGCCTCTTGGCATGCCTCGACCGCGTTGCAGCGTGTTCACAATGACTTGTGTGGTCCACTTTCTTCTCCTTCTTTTTCTCAGTGTAAGTATTTCTTAACTTTCATTGATTAATTTTCTAGACACGCTTGGTTTTACTTGTTAAAACTTAAGAGTGAAGTATTTGACAATTTTTTGGCCTACAAGGCCCTTGTAGAAAAGCAATATGGACATCAACTTCAATGGTTAAGAACAAATAATGGAGGAATATGTATCACTAATAATGTTACAAGTTACTACACTACACAGAGAATCCAAATGGAACACATTGTTCCATATACACCACAAAAAAATGGTGTTGTTGAGAGAATGACCCCCACATTAAAATAAATAGCTTATTCTATGATCTAATCTAGAAGATTATGTCTAAAGTATTAGGCGGAATCCATTGTTGTGCAAATCACATAGTAAATCACACTCCCACAAAGGATTTTAAAAATATAACACCTGAATAATCTTGGAATATAATTAAGCTAGATGTAAGCCACTTTTGTGTATTTGGCAGTGTAGCATGGGCTCACATTCCTGATGAGAAAAGGAAAGCTTTAAAACCTAAATGTGAGAAGTGTATTTTTGTTGGTTACCCCGAAGATGTCAAATGTTACAGACTTCTTAAACCTCATTCAAATGAAATTATTATTCAAAGAGATGTTAAATTTGATGAAAATATCTTGACCTACAAGCCTAATTCATTCTCTGTGCCTTCTTTAGCCTATGAGCCATATTTGGCATTTTTCCATCTTATGTTCCTATTTTGGTTTCTTCTTCTTCACATTATGATAGTGAGGATGAAAATCCACCTCCACCTGCTCACCTTCCTCCATATGAGTCCATTGAAGATGAACTTGAACTAGCACCACCGGTTCCTAGATGGGTTCATTCAACACGAGAAGTAGCTAGTGATATTGCTAGTGATACTTCATATCAGTGTGAGAAATGTTGATAGTTCCAGTGAGGCTCCTCTCTTTCTGATCAAGTTTCAGAGGCTCATTATCTAGAGACTTTTGCATAATATTTAGGTCATCCAAATTGGAATACAGCATTGAATGAAGAGTATCATTATTTAATGGAAAAATGTACTTGGTATCTTGTACCTCTTCCAAAAGGAAGAAAATTTTTCAGATGTAAATGGGTCTACAGAACTAAGTATGCATCAAATGGACATGTTGAAAGACACAAGGCTTAGTTAGTTTCCAAAGGATTCTCCCAAGTTGAAGTCCTTGAATATAATGAAATATTTGGCTGTGTAGCCAAAATGAATACCATCCACCTTATTTTATCCCTTTCATCCTCACATAAATGGGAGGTCCATTAGATGGATGTTAAATCCCCCTTCTTACATGGTGATTTGCAAGAGTAAATATACATGGAAGAACCTCTTGGCTATATCCAAAATTACTCCAACCTTGTTTGTCTCCTTAATAAATCTATTTATAGTCTTAAGAAAGCTCCTCGTGCTTTGTATGTCAAAATGGACATCTTTCTTCTTGATATCATCTTTTCTAAATGTAATTATGACCCTAATTTCTATACCAAGAAAGTAGGAAGCCATCTCATAATCCTTTTTCTTAATGTTGATGGCCTTATCCTTACTAGTAGTGACCCACAACTTTTAAACATGTGAAAAACATCCTTAAGAAGAAATTTGAAATGGTCAAATTAGGCTATTTGCACTATTTCCTTGGCCTCCAAGTTTTGCAAATCAAGGAAGGATTTTTTCTTTCCCAATATAAGTATTCTTATGACCTTCTTCATTGCTTTCACATGGAATATTCAAAACCGGCTCGTTCTCCCTTCTAGTCTGGAGTCAAAATTGTTGTCACTTGTACTTATCCTGAAGTTTATACCACCTTCTATCGTCTGTTAGTTGGTATTCTCTTATAATTAAATCATACTCATCCTGATATTTCTTTTGTTGTTGGTCTTGTTTCCCAGTATAGGAAAAAACCCCATGAAATCCATTGGAAAGAAGCTAAAAGAACACTTTGGTATTTCCAGGGTACAGTTCAATTCAAGATAAATGATAGCTTAGAGGGGACTCCTTTAATGGTTGGTTTCACTAATTCATATTGGGTTGGTGACCTCGATGATCAAAATTCTACTCCAGGTTATGTTTTCAACCTTGGATCAGGACTTATCACTTGGGCCTATAAGAAACCACATGGTATTTCTCTTTCTTCAACAGAAGTAGAGTACTAAGAAACAATTAATGAAATTCAATAATCCTTATGGCGTCAACAGATCCTTTCATAGTTTGGATTCCAACTACAACATCTGAAAACCCTCTGGTGTGAAAATCAAAATTCCATCAAACTCGCCAAAGACCCAGTTCAACATCAGCGAAGCATACACATCGAGCTACAGATGCACTTCACCAGAAAAGTCATTCATGATCAAGTTATTGAAGTGTTATTTTTCCCTATAGAATATCAAGTTGTAAACATTTTCACAAAGTATCTTATAGAAGCAATTTTTTCTAAACTTCAATATATGTTAGGAATTCAAGAAGTTGTCGTTAAGGGGGGATAGGCTCTAATTCCTCCTTCCTTCTCCTATTGTGTCTCCTTTTTAAATCCTTCAATCCTATCCCAAGTTGTCCTTAAGGGGGGGTGTTAGGATATTTATACACTTAGGAGCTAGTTAATATCAACTTGGTCTAATGTGTCATTAGGTAAAATTATGTTTCTTAGTGTGTTTCTTTAGTATGAATTAGTATTCATTTCTAGTTAGATAATCTGATGGTCTCAATATGTTCACGACATAGAGTGATCCAACGGATCGTATTCTCCTCAATCTTAATGACTACATTGATCCAGGTTTTAACACCCGATTGTTCCATGATCTCTATTTAAAGAGCATGGAGGGTCATTTTCCATTGAAAGATTTGAGAAACTCTCTTATAAATCACTCTATAATATTTTTCTTTTTCATTAATAAATTGCTCCAAGTGGCCACATTGGTTGGGGCCATGGATGTTTCCCCATAGGGGTTTTACCACGTACAAAACATTGATGTGTTGATATTTGATACGGTTGTGTGAGTGGTTACTGAAGGTGTTCATTTTATGTTGCAATACTTGTGTTGTCGAACATCTTTCAAACACTCCCAATTAATAATTGAGCATATTTGAAATATCTTCCTAAGTATATTTTGAATGCACCAAATGAACTATTAATTCAATCGAAAATATCAACCATAACATGTTTTGAAAACTCTTAATGAACTATTGGACCAATTTGAAAGATCCTTCAAAACACTAAGGCAAAGACCATTGACCTTATTAGAAGGAAATACTTTAAATCTAGTACAAAGGGATTGCAATATATTCAAAGTAACACTTCAAACATAAAATAGGGCCCTACCCCATAGTGGTGTTTGGCCAACAACCACGCCAATATGGATAATAGTTTAATCTAGAGGTGGTGTTGTGCTAGCAACAACTGCCCTTACTACTTTAGACTTCAATCCTTTTTGGAGACTAAAGTAGTACAAGGCTCCTCCTTCTCTATTATAACCTTATGCATATACATTATGTTCCTTTGTTTCAATTTTATATGATTCTAAATATTTCCTTGAGTACTTCAGTTTTAATATGATCTAACTCCTTTTTCCTCACAAAGTTTTTGAAATGACTAGTGTAAATATTTTTTACCAACTTAGCAATTTTCCTCACATCATGTTTCGCTAAGGAAACATATTCATCATGATACAACATGTTTCATTGAGGAAGATTATTCCCTTTGATATTGTATTTTTCACCCAAAAAAATATTCCTTAGTGACACATAGGTCACAATGTTTCTTGTTTTTGAAAATTCTTTAACTATGAGAAAGGAAACTTTATGAAATTATTTTAGCCTTCACCTAATTGCATCTTTTAATTTTTCCCTTGAGAGAAACATCACACTCATAAATTTTCTTATCCATGACACATCGCTCCAAATAATATTTATTGATTTGAATTTTATTTCCACGACACATTACATCATCATTTTTTTCGAATGCAACATGTCACAATAATATTTTTTTTAGAGTTTGATGTGTCACACGAAGGATTTTTGTTCATGTGATACATCGCTTTCCAGGAAAATATTCCTTAGCAACAAGCACTTTATCATTCCCCTCAAAGAATTTATCTCACTATAATACATCGATTTGACATTGATTTGTGTAACACCCTATTTCCCCTAGTCTGTAAAAATAACTATATTGGGCAAGAACTATGGAAAAATCAAAGATGTAAATGTTTGATTTGATGGACCTTTGTATAAAAGGTCGATGAATGTAAATTGTGTTATGAATATGTGTTGCATGACTACTGGGGAGGGGATGTGCTAAAAGAGACCACGATGGATAATGAGAGGTGGTGGAAGGGACCTGGAATGGTTGCATTAACTTCCACTGAGCCAGTACTGTACTAGTTTTTACTTGCTCAAAGACCAAAGCAACTCTATGACACTGGAATGGATTTCTTGTCAGATTGGTATGTGGGGAGGATCCTCAAGAGGTAATGAGGGGATGGGGGTGAACCGCCCATCCACAAAATCTCTTAGACCTAAGCACAGATGGGAAAATTCGTTCCACACACAATCTTGCAGAGAAAAGGAAAGAAAGGAAGTGTGGGGGAATAGAGAGAGAGAAGAAAAAGCGTGCGATAGGGATCACGGAAGAGAACTGGAGAAAATATGGAAACACTGGGAGTTCTAAACATAGGAGAAGGAGAGTGACCTTTGTCCTGGATTATTTTTCTGTATCAGGAGAAGGAGAGTAACCTTCATCCTTGACTTCCATTGAGCTGGAAGTAGGAGACTGAATCTCAAAGCATCGTGGTCTAGCTCGGGGATGGCTAGTGGTAAATCCGTCTGGATTCATTGAGCCTATGGTTGGGTGGAAATGAACACTCCTCTCAGCAGTCGCGTCACACCTAGTGTTTCTGATAAGTGTTTATATCTTGTATATTGAATTGAATATCCTAGATGCATGCTCATGTTTATACGCTCATAAATGGTTTCTGTATAGAAGTGTTTGCCTTGTGTTTTGATCGGAAATAATGGATGCATGCTTATACTTATATGACCATAATCGGTTTATGTATAGAATGAATAAGTTCAGTATACGAGTCTGTTCCCTTGAGATTTGTTCCATCTACTTGACTCACGCTATGTCCTGGTTTGATTTCCTGAAGGCACCTCCTCCCGGGAAGTTTCCTCGCATTCCAGAACCAGAGTGAGTTCCTTGAAAAGACTACCATTACAGTAAACCCACGAGTTCATAGCTTGGTGAATTAGGAAGGATTTTCAGTTAGGTCACCAAGCCTAGGGATAATTACCCAAGAAACCTCTGGAGGATCATGTAATCTAACTCTGGAAACCTTGTACAAGAAAGAGTATTTATCTCAGGTTTCAACGTTTCGACACTCAGGAAACCAAAGGGCAAGACCCCTTGTCTTCGCCAGTCGCAAAATCCCGGTACACGAAACCCCAAATCGATTTAGCGTGAATAGGTTTCGGCGTTTTGGCACCTGGGAAACCAAAGGGAAAGACCCCTCGTCTTCACCAGTTGTGAAATCTCGGTATACGAAACCTCGAATCGGTTTAGTGTGAATAGGTTTCAGCATTTTGGCACCTGGGAAACCCAAGGACAAGACCCCTCATTTTCACAAGTCGCGAAATCCCGGTACACGAAACCTCGACGCGCTTTGTTGAGGAGCCCTAGGTCACCGGACAGGGTCTTGTGGTAGGAAGGAAGAGTCCTGAAAGAATCTGGACCTTCCATTTGTAGAGACACGTGGAAAATATCTAAAGCCACCGAGGTTTTGGAGATCGGGGAAATAGGAGTGAAGAGCCTGCCAAAATACCGAAAGGTAGAATGTCGAGATTTAATCCGGACCATTGATCAAATCGACGATCTGGACCGTAGATCCGAATAATACCAGGCTTTCAGGTTTTTGGGATTGAAGGAACAAGGGTTCCTTGCAACAAAAATCTTGAAATTCAAGTTCTGGTAGCACCATTTGGTGTTAGTGTGTGTTCACTGAGGTGGTCACATGGAGTAGGAATAAGGGGATCTAAGGAGCTTGTTAACCCCATTTCGGGTTTCAACACTTCAAGGGACAAGGAGTCGAGGAGAGCTCGCACACAGAAATCCTGAAACGCGAAAGTTGGAAGCACCTTTTTGGTAAGGCCTGTGGTCATAGCCAAAGATCACATGGAGGAGGATAAGGGAAGGGATGGTCTGTACCAGGACCCATAGAAATTTGGGGATTCTATCTCTTGAAGAAAAGACGAAAATGAAAGAAAAATCTAGGTTTCCATAGTGGGTATGTGACAAATTGGTATCAGAGCATGGTTATAGCACTTGGCCTTCTTGGGCTCATGACCGAGTTGTGCAGAAACTCCATTTGAAGTACTCTTAAAAGGAGTAACCCTCTACCTTAACCCCCTTTATAAAAATCCGAAGTTAAGAATGAAAATTTCCTATTGTGTGTATGCATTTGAAAAATATGAATTATGCGTTGATTGTGAATGAATA
>ML802219.1:224041-237505 GCA_009831015.1 Picea engelmannii | reverse complement strand
CGAATCAAGGGTGAAGACATCCACAAAACTACCTTCAGGACGAGATATGGTCACTCTGAGTTTGTGGTAGTACCATTTGGATTGACCAATGCCCCTGCCACTTTTATGTGCTTGATGAACAATGTGCTCAGCAAATTCCTAGACAAATTTGTACTAGTTTTTATTGATGATATATTAATTAAATCCAATAATAGAGATGAACATGAGGAACATATTAGATTTGTGCTTCAAGTGCTAAGAGAACATAAGCTCTATGCCAAATTTAGCAAGTGCGACTTTTTCCAAAAGAAAATACATTACTTGGGCCATGTCATATCTGAAGAAGGAGTAGCAGTAGACCCTAACAAGATCAGGTCTATCATGGAATGGCCTACCCCAAAGGATGTTTCAGATATCTGATCCTTTATGGGCTTAGCAGGATACTATAGGAGATTTATAAAAGGATTCTCCAAGATTGGTTGTCCAATCACTACCCTCTAGAAGAAGGGAGCTAAATTCACGTGGACACAAGAATGTGAAGAAAGATTTCAATTCCTAAAACATCTACTGACCCACGCACCCATGTTGAAGATCGTTGATCCCGAAGATGACTTCCTCGTGTGCATAGATGCCTGCAAGGAAGGGCTCATAGGAGTCCTTATGGAAGGAGGAAGTGTAGTCTGCTATGAATCCCAAAATTTGAATGAGCACAGAGTCAACTATGTGACCCATGATCTAGAGCTGGCCGCCATAGTGCACGCCTTAAAAAAGTGGAGGCATTACCTCCTGGGAAGGAAATTTGTACTTATGACAAACCACTGTGGATTGCGATATGTGTTTGACCAACCAAAGCTCAATGCCAGACAAGCTAGGTGGATGGCCCTCGTTAGCGAGTTTGATTTTGAAATCAAACATGTTAAAGGAAAGGAAAATAAGGTGGTTGATTCCCTTAGCAGAAGTATGAAAACAATTCACCTAGTAGCGGTGAGCAGCTGCGAAATGAATGTCAAAGAAAGAGTCAGGAATGCACAAGAAACAGACACATTCTTCCATATCGTGACGTTGTACCTAGAGCAAGAACCCACAGGGATAAAGTATGAAGGCTACCAGATGATAGATGGAGGTCTGCTAACTTACAGAAAGAAATTGTATATTCCAGATTGTGATGACTTGAAGAGGTTCATAATGGATGAACTACATAAAATACCATATATTGGTCACCCGAGATATCAGAAGATGATCACGACCACTAGGAATCAATTCTATTGGCTTGGGTTAAACAAAGACATAGCTAACTATTTAGCTAAGTGCCTAGAATGCCAATAGGTTAAAGCAGAACACCGACACCCAACAGGATTATTACAACCTCTACCAATCCTGGAATGGGAATGGGAAACCATTTCCATGGATTTCATCACCGGATTACCAACCTCGACCAGGCGGAATGACGCCATCATGGTGGTGGTGGATAAATTGAGCAAGTCCGCCCATTTTATCCCCGTCAAATCGAATTGCAAGGCAATAGATATCGCCAGCATATTCATGAAGGAGATATTCAAACTACATGGTATGCCTAAAAATATTGTGTCCGACAGAGACACGAAATTTACTTCCAACTTTTGGAAATCCTTGATGGCTGCTCTAGAGACCAAATTATTGTTTAGCACAGCCTATCATCCTCAAACCGATGGATAGACGGAAAGAGTGAACCAAATATTAGAATACATGCTAAGAATGCATGTAATGCATCAACCTAAAAAGTGTGAATATTACCTGCCACTGGTGGAATTTGCCTACAATAACGGCTACCAAGAATCTCTGAAGATGAGTCCTTTCGAAGTCCTCTATGGTAGAACATGAAACACTCCAGTCAGTTGGAGTAACCCAGTAAACAAAGTTACTATTGGACCCGACATGTTGAAATAAATGGAACAACAAGTGATTAAGATAAAACAAAATCTAAAGGTTGCTCATAACAAATAGAAAAGTTATGCCGACCGAAAGAGAACTCCAAGAGAATTCAAGATGGGAGACCACGTATATCTCGGAGTTAGGCCCAGGAAGAGTTCCCTGAGGATGGGAGCTTGTGCAAAGTTGGCACCTCGGTATTGCAGACCCATTGAAGTTCTAGATAGAGTGGGACCTGTAGCCTATAGGGTAGCACTTCCTCCCACAGTAAAAGCACATAATGTTTTCCATGTTTCATTATTGAAGAAATATGTACACGATTCTAATCATATAATTGACTGGTTTGTGATCCAGGTGGAACCGGAGGGATAATTCCTGCCAGAACCTCAATGCATACTGGACAAAAAGGAAACCCCACTCAGGAACCGAACCATTGCATAGGTCAAGGTGCAGTGGAAATATTTTGGCCCAAATGAGGCTACATGGGAAATGGAAGATGCCATGAAATAGGCATATCCGATTTTGTCTACTTCTGTACATACACATCATATTGATAGATAGAACATCGAGGATGATGTTCCTTTTAGGGGGAGGGAATTGTAACACCCTTTTTCCCCCAGTCTGTAAAAATAACTATATTGGCCAAGAACTATGGCAAACTCAAAGATGTGAATGTTTGATTTGATGGACCTTTGTATAAAAGGTTGATGAATGTAAATTGTGTTATGAATATGTGTTGCATGATTGTTGGGGAGGGGATGTGCTAAAAGAGACCATGATGGATAAAGAGAGGTGGTGTAAGGGACCTGGAATGGTTGCGTTAACTTCCACCGAGCCAGTACCGTACTGGTTTTTACTTTCTCAAAGACCAAAGCAACTCTCTGACCCTGGAATGGATTTCCCGTTAGATTGGTAGGTGGGGAGGCTCCTCAAGAGCTGATGAGGGGATGGGGGTGAACTTCCCATCCGTAAAAGCTCCCAGACCTGACCACGGATTGGAAAATTCGCACTACATGCAATATTGCAGAGAAAAGGTAAGAAAGGAAGTGTGGGGGAACAGAGAGAGAAAAGAAAAAGCTCACGACAGGGATCGCGGAAGAGAACTGGAGAAACTCTGGAAACACAGGGAGTTCTGAACATAGGAGAAGGAGAGTGACCTTCATCTTGGATTATTTTTCTATATCAGGAGGAGAGTAACCTTTCTCCTTGACTTCCGTTGACCTGGAAGTAGGAGAATGAATCTCAAAGCATCATGGTCTAGCTCGGGGGTGGCTAGTGGTAAAATCTATCTGGAGTCACTAACCCTACAGTTGGGTGGAAACGAGCACCCCTCTTAGTAGTCACGCCACACCTGGTGTTTCTGATAAGTGTTTATATCTTGTATCTTGAATTGAATATCCTGGACACATGCTCATCTTTATACACTCATAAATGGTTTCTGTATAGAAGTGTTTGCCTTGTGTTTTGATCAAAAATAATGGATGCATGCTTATACTTATATGACCATAATTGGTTTATGTATAGAATGAATAAGTTCAGAATATGAGTCTGTTCCCTTGATATTTTTTCCATCTACTTGACTCACGCTATGTTTTGGTTTGATTTCCCAAAGGCACCTCCTCCTGGGAAGTTTCCTCGCATTCCAGAATGAGAGTGAGTTCCTTGAAAAGACTACCGTTATAGTAAACCCATGAGTTTACTTTACCCCTGTCACAGAGTTCATATCTCGGAAAATTAGGAAGGCTTTTCAGTTAGGTCACCAAGCCTAGGGATAATTACCCAAGAACCCTCTGGAGGATCATGTGATCTGAGTCTAGAAACCTTGTACAAGAAAGAGTAGTTCTCTCAGGTTTCGGCGTTTCAGCACCCAGGAAACCAAAGGGCAAGACCCCTCGTCTTTGCTAGTCGCGAAATCCCGGTATATGAAATCCCAAATCGGTTTCGCGTGAATAGGTTTCGGCATTTCGGCACCCGGGAAACCAAAGGGAAAGACCCCTCATCTTCGCCAGTTGTGAAATCCCGGTATACGAAACCCTGAATCGATTTAGTGTGAATAGGTTTCGGTGTTTCGACACCTTGGAAACCCAAGGGCAAGACCCCTCGTTTTCGCAAGTCGCGAAATCCCAGTACATGAAACCCCGACGCGCTCTGTGGAGGAGCCCTAGGTCACTGGACAGGGTCTTGTGGTAGGAAGGAAGAGTCCCAAAAGAATATGGACCGTCCATTTGTAGGGACGCGTGGCGAAGATCTAAAGCCGCCGGAGTTATGGAGATTAGGGAAATAGGAGTGGATACCCTGCCAAAATCCCGAAAGGTAGAATGCCAGGATTTAATCTGGGCCGTTGATCAAGTCGACGATCCGGACCATAGATCTGGATGATACCGGGCTTTTGGGTTTCGGGAATAGAAGGAACAAGGGTTCCTTGCAATAGGAATATCGAAAGTCGAGTTCTGGTAGTGCCATTTGGTGTTAGCGTGTGTTCACTGAGGTGGTCGCATGGAGTAGGAATAAGGGGATCCAAGGATATCATTAACCCCATTTCAGGTTTCGACATTTCAAGGGACAGGGAGTCGGGGAGAGCTCGCACACAGAAATCCCGAAACGCGAAAGATGGAAGCGCCTTTTTGGTAAGGCCTGTGGTCATAGCCAATGATCACATGGAGGAGGATAACGGAAGGGATGGTCTGCGCTAGGCCCCATAGAAATTCAGGGATTCTTTCTCTCAAAGAAAAGACGAAAACAAAAGAAAAATCTAGGTTGTCGTAGTGGGTATGTGACAATTTGAATTTTCAAAAAGGGTCTTAAAACCCCATTTCCCCCTTTTCCTTGCACCATTTTCAATTATGCACCAACAATTGCATTGAGAAATGGCCTTAGATCATGATCCATGTCACCAACCGCATCGTGTATATCATTGAATGAGTCACTCATTGATTGACACATAAGCCTCGTCTACTAGTTTTTAGTGAATTATTTTAAATAAACAAATAAGAAAAGGGTAAAGGGGGGATTTTTTTTTTAACTATATGTAGATAAGGAGAAAAGGACCCGATTCGTCCCCTTTCCACCCAATCATGAGTACATATGAAAAATAAAAATTCAATTATCCAAGATGGATTCCCCCTTTCCTTTCAACAACATGCTTGGGGCACCAAAACCATGGCCAATGGATTTTATTCTTGAACCCCACGAATGATAGTGATTCCCCCTCTCCCACTTTGAATCCTCATGCTCTTAATTCACAATAGATTTTGAGGATAATCATACATTTTCCACCTATCTATCATGACATCCTTCTTTAGTTTGATTGTTCGATGCCAAACCCACAGATTCAGAGAGCACATATATAATATTTTGGAAAAAAAATACATCTTGCGGATTTAGTTTAGTCTCAACTCCTCCTTCAAGATCGTGAATCTCCTAATTTTTTCTTGACTCCACCCTAGTAATGCCTGACCATCATGATTAATTCACCTAGAATCAATAGATAAGATATTCTCCCATAACATCACTCCTCCACACTAAAATTTTAATTCCTTGAGGGTACTAACTGTTGGGTTTTTATATTATTTGCAGTGAAAGTCTAGTCTAGGTGGATCAATTGACGGTCGAAGTCAAGGTGGACTGAAAATAGGTCAAGTGTTGAGATAGATCGATAACAATTCAAATATCAAGGTTAGTCGAATGGGTAAAGTCGAAGTCGAAGTTCGAGGCGATTCAACATGGTAAAGGCATCGATAGCAAGTCGAAGAGGTCAACAGGCGGGTGTGTGGCGACCAAATGAAGATCGAATGAAGGTCGACTGGTAGTCTATTAGTAATCCGACTTGGAGTTGACTATAACAGAATCCTGACATTTGTGGGATTTGTAGCCAATGCTCTTCATGGATCTGTAACCATTTTTCGGCACCAAGTATTTGGGGTTTCACCTGTTGTAAAGCCTATAAAGAAGCATGTTGTAAGGTTGTAAAGGATAATCAATGAATCATAGGATAGCCATTCTTTAGAGAAATATTTAGATGTAGGTTTTTCGACATGCATATGTAACTGAGATTAGCTATAGGGTTTTTCTTGTGCAGGAAAGAAGGTATGATGTCTATTGTGTCTTAGGTGTGGACCAAGGTTAGACATGTAACCTTTTATTCAGATTGAATAAGACAAAAAGAGAGAAGAACGCTCAAGGAATGTTGGTTTTCCTGGTTTGGGTTTCTAGGATAAAATATCTGTGTATTGTGTGATTGCCTTTTCATTTACATTCTTGATTAAATTCTTCTTCTCTTCTGCTAGGTTTAGTGTGGAAGTGTATCTCATTTCCTGACGAGTGGTATCAGAGAGAGGTTCATCTCTGACAAGCGGTATCAGAGTTGTGTTAAGATTTGACGTGTATATCAGATCTTGATTTACCAAGCTTGAATCTGAGAGTTAAATGCTAGGTACAGTAAGAGTTGTAAGTCATAAATTGTGTTAAATATCATGGTAAATATTGGCGAGTAGTTTGAGAATAGAGATAGAAAAATTCAATGGCTGGAATTTTGAGCATTGGAAGCTTAAAATGGAATATCTTCTTGTAGATTGAGAACAATGGACAACGGTTTTTCCAGGTACCCAACCGACAGGCATGCCGACGAAATAATGGGAGAAACTTGAAAGAAGAGAAAGAAGTACGATTCATCTTTGTCTTGCAGATTCGGTACTACTTAATGTCTTAGGTGAATATTCAACCAAGAAACCATGGGACAAACTAGGAAGCTTATACCAATTGAAATATGTAGTAAATAAGTTGTTTCTCATAAATAAATTGTATCTTCTGAGAACGAGTGATGGAAGTTCAATGATTGAACATTTAAATGTGTTTAACACCATTTTAATCCATTTACCGTCAGTGGATATTAAAATCACTGAGGATATTAAAATCACTATTCAATCCTTAGCCTTGATCTTTGCAATAGAAATCAATACAATATATTTACATCATTTAAACCTAATATAATTTTATATGACTTGAATACCATCATTCTTTCAATGTATTTATGATTTTATAAAAAATGTCTAAAGGCTTAAAACTGAGATATTACTTGTGATCCAAGATTCCCTAAATAAGGTGATACCTCTCTTGCCTTAGTTGTGATGGAACCTCTATTATAGCATCAATTTCCACCACTGGATCATTGATTACTTTTTTTACTTGTCCCTATCCTACTTCCAGACACCATTTCCCCATACCTCCTCTGAATGATCTAAAAACTTGTACATGCCCTAACAGTTATGCAACACATGTTTACATGAGTTTCTGAAAGGAAAGTAACATACATGTCATTAAATGCTCAAAAAATATTTCTCATAATTGTGAGTTACATTATGGGTCTGGTTAGTTTCCTAACTCATTTTTCTCATACACAATTGCCTTCAACTGCTTGGAGATGATTTAAATGGAGAATGAACTATGAGGCGAAAGGTAATGAATGAATGAATCCTAAAGCAAAGTAATGTTGGTGGAATCCCAACTCATCTACAAGCCCATGTAATTCTTGTAGCTTCTTTCATGCTCAGACCGAGAATGCTTTCGCCCTCATCTACAAGCGCATGAAATTCTTGTAGCTTGATTAAATGTTTTTGCTAAAATAATACTCTTTTTTATGGTGTAAATACCAATGGAGTGTAATCTTTCTCAACAATATTTTTTTAGGTAAGACATAATAAGCATTCTAGATATAGTATTTTTATAAAATGAATGAAATTCGACAGTAAGGATATATGTTTGAAGACCCATTTCATATCAAATGAATTTTATTTAGACGCAAGAGTCAAATTTTGAAAGTGTCTATAGTATATGAATCAATTAATAAAAACCAAAAAATAGAATTCCAATTTAACAAATACAATACTTCTAGGTTAGTATGTAAACAATGATATAATTCTCTCTCCACCACACACACATATAAACCATCCTTTTATCTTTTTGATAAATTATGTTGTTCCCTTTCTAAGTGAAGAGTGACATGTGTTACAACCAACATACCTACCCATGATGATCATAGCTCCCTGAAGGAGTTATGACATATGACATGTCCATATTTTTTCTTTGTGTGGACACCATAAACCCTCTAAGGGGATCTTCCTTGATGAAAAATGGGTTGTGTGCACCTGAATATACCTTGTGGAACTTCCATGGTCCACTCCATGTTTGAGCAGTTGTAAAAGATACATAGGGTCTATATGGGCCCCTTCATGAGACTTTTATGTATTAGAGAAGAGGTCTCAAACCTTTGTAACTACCATGGCCCCCCACCATGAGGATTGTCCCTTCTAGATGAGGGGTTATAAATCCATGCAACTAGCATGGCCCTTCAATGGGGCTCAACAATATTTTTGAAGGGATCATAGCTCCCCGTAATCCACTTCAATGGGGCTTCTGACCATGAATCCCTCTATGGGAGATTTGTCTCAAGGAATATGGTGTTATGCCTCTTGCAACACCCTTCACAGGGCTCCTCCAAAGTGGAAGAGGCAGTGATGGATACACCTACCCTTATGGTTCCCTACAATTGATTTTTTTTTTTAATAAATTATATTGTTAACTTTTGATCAAAAGGTGTGATACACCCAACTACCCTACCCATGACAATTTTAACTCCCCAAAGGAGATTTTCCATGTGGTAGACACATATTTTATCCATATGGACTACTACGACCCCTCTAAAATCACTTTCCATAACAATAGATGGGTCACAAATCCCCAATCCTCCAAACCCTTTTATAGTCCCCTCCATGGTGAAATAATTAAAAAAGTCATATAGGGACTATCATGGCCTGTCCATGGGGATTTTCCATACTGAAAAGTGGATTGTAAACCCTTATGACAATCATAGCTCCTTCATGCGGATTGAGTTTGATTGATAAGGGGTTGTAAACCCTTAAAATTACCGACATCGGACTTAATATTATTCTTGGAGGGAGCATAAGTTCCTGTGATGCACATGAATGGGTGTCTTGCCACGATTCCCTCCATGGGCTCTTTGCCTCAAATAGAGGTGGCTATGAATCCCACAATAATCCTCACGAGACTTTGTTGATGTGGTAAAGGGGGTGAGGGAGACAACATCCATCATGGCTCCCTAATGTGATGCACCCCCCAATATATATATATATATATATATATATATATATATATATATATATATATAAGTAGTATAAACATTCTATTTTTTGAACCTTTTCTATGCATATTTTCTTCCTTGATGTTTCCGAAAATCAAGTGTTGGCCATTGGTTATGTAAGGAAGATAAGATTAAGGAAGAAAGGTGAAGTATGAACCGCACGAAAGGCACATAAACCGATGAAGGGTCGAAGTGGGTAAAGAAGAAGAAAAGAAGGAGAGAAGTAAAGGAAAAGCTAGCCATGGGAAGAGAATATCAAGGAAGATAAAGAAGCAAAGAAGAGGGATCGTGGACAACTCAACAAGTGGAAAAAGGACACCAACGGATACTTTGGAGCACCTTGCAGAAAAGGAGGAAGGGCAGGCTGGAGAAGCCCCGAAAAAGAAGGTCAAGTGGACCTAGAGTTTTGGATATAGGGATTTGACACCTAGGCTTTGGTCTAAGGTTGCCTGAGAGTCATCTAATGTATAAATAAAGGTCTAGAAGACCTGGGAGAGTTTGTTATAGCTCAATTGTTCATTTGTATGATGTTCATTGTTGGTTATTGTTGATTATTGTTGTTGAGAGCAATATTGAGTCTGTATTTGGGATCTTCAGCTGGGTGCGAAGATCAACCCTGAAGTTGGGTGCACAGGAAGGAAAGAGAAGGAGAGAAAGAGATCTGAAGCTAAGTGGGCAGATAGAACTGTATGTTTTCATCTAATAAATAAAGAAACACAGTTCTGTGGACGTAGCCCTAGGGAGAGGGTGAACTACGTATATCTTATTGTCTTTGCGGTTGATGTTGTGTTATTTGTTATCTGTTATACTGCTATTGCATTGTTGTGTTATATTAGAGATATAACTTCACGAAGCAAGCATAAGAGTGGTAAGGAATATCTAGATTGTTTGCATTGTGTTTTGGAATCACTTTGCATTTCCTCTAGTTGTAGAAACATGTGTCCTGCAATCCCCTATTGATACTTTGGGTGAGACTGCATCTGCTTCGCAGGTGTTTCCGAAAGGGCCAATAGTTATGGTTTGTTGGTGCTTTGTAAGAGTTGAACCCTGGGTCCACCCCTATGCCAACAAATGGTTCCATTGTCGTGACCAGGATCTTGTCGAGGGAATTTCATGGTGGTTTCCATTGAAGACAAAGATTCATAAGTGGATAGAAGAACAAGAAAAAGACTTCATTGAAGCTTAGAAAAAGAATCCTAGCATTAGTATAGAAGATTGGTTGGGAAGGTACATCTTTACCGACATACACGAGATTTTCTTTGGAGGAGTTCATAAGGAGTTGTACGAGTGGTTAGCCAGATTAGCAGACACCCAGTTTCATATCAGATCTAGACCACCCGTGGTTTGGACAATGATGTTGATCAAGAAAGTCAAGAGAGTTGATAATGTTGTGTCTAGAGCAGTGGATCTCTGGTTTTATAGCACTATTGGAGGGTACATTACTGAGTTCTCTATCGACAAAGTAGAATCACATAGTCAAGCAAAGAGGTATTTCTTTAAGGGACCTAAAGGAAAGTTCCTACAATTTTTAAATATGAGGATTAAGATGCTATTGCATGAGAAGAATATCTTGAAGATATAGTGAAGCTAATGTTCAATAATTCATACAACGATAGTGACACAAAGACTGGACACATGCGTAGTGGGAGATCATTTAGAGAAGTTCCTCTTGTGAATTTGTTTAAGAAGAATTATGGAGATGCAGGATTCTACAGTGGAGAAGAAGCATAGCTATTAGATGAAGAGCATTCATAGTCCGCAAGGGCAGAGGAAGTAGATATTGAAGAACCTCACCTAGGAGAACCAAAAACTTCAGGCATTGTGCCTACTATCGAAGTACTATTACTCCTCCTGTTGTTTTAGCAGCATCAAGTAACAAAAGTAACTAGAGTACCAGAGCAATCAGAGTACTATTACAAGCAAATTAGCACATACTCAGTAGAGAAACCCGGGAATATATATGGCAGACGAAATGAGGTTACCTATATTTAGAGGAGATGGATTCGAAGATCCTGACCAGCACTGGTTCTTATGTGAAGCTGTTTGGAGCATTAAGCAAGTCACCGATAAAGCTATTAAGAGAAATCAGTTTAGTACTACCTTGAGGTATCGCGCTCTGAACTAGTATATGAAGTTTTCTTCAGGACCTGGACAACCTAAACCATTGAATGACATTAAGACTGTGTTGAGTGTGGAATTCAATAATCCTAAGTCGGATTTGTAGTGCATTACATAGTTGAAGGAAATCAAGAAAAAGGTCATTGAACATGTTTGGGAGTTTGATCAGAGGTTTAAGACTTTGACAACTCGTTTAAGTTTTCAGATCCTAGACAAACAAAATAAAGAATGGTTCATTGTTGCCCTCCTACCACATATTAGAGTTCCTCTGATGTGACAAAAATTTGCTTCGCATGCTAAAGATCTGGATATTTCTATGAAACTAGAAGAAGCCCATGTAGGAGAATCCATTCTAGGTATGAATCGGATCTTAAATCAATTAAATAGTTTATCCTTACAAGTTGAAGATATAAAGAAGGACAAAGCAAAGGAAAAAAGTGAAGATATCTGGTGTACCAGATGTAAAGAAGAGGGCCATGACAAAGAGCATTGTCCCATATTTCATGAATACCTGGCCTCAGAAGCGCCTAGCCCTTTGAAATGATCCATTATACCATGGTGTGAGGTATGTAGAAATAGACATCGCCCTGGTGAATGTTATTATATGTAGAAATATGTCCAGACACCTACCAATATTTATTACACATTCTGTAAATCTGTGGGGCATCATGAGAAGGAATGTAGGGCTTACAATCTCATGCATGAAAGATCAAGGGATACATATAGGATTCAAGGAGACACACAAAAAGAAGGAAATAATGTGAAGTTCAACTCCCCAAGAAGAGGAAACTTCAACCCTCGTGGTGGATTCATAGGAAGAGGACGAGGAGGAGGTATGGGCCGAGGCCAAGGTCGGATTATTTTCTATAACTACGCACATCCAGGACATTTGGCAAGGGATTGTCAGAACCCTTGTACTACTTGCAACTGTTTCAACTCATTCGATCATCTTATGGAAGATTGTCCAGTATTGTTAGCCAAACCTCAGGAGAGATGAAGAGGAAACCAACAAGTCCAATTGATATCAAAAGAACCTCGTGGTGAGGACTCCAGAGTCACTGTTATTACTAGAAGAGGCATTGTTATAGGAGAATATAGGGTGACTCTATTGAAGACTGCATAAGGATCATGGATCAGAAGAGCTGCAGAGAGGGCACAATTGTTTGATCCAAGGAGAGAGAGGCATACTTTTGAAGAAGCAAGGAAAGAATTTGTAGGAGAACAAGCTTCTTCATCTAAGGTACAATCAAAAGTAAGGGAATGTGAAATTCCACCAGCATTTGATCAGTCTGCTCCATCTAGACAAGTAAAAGAGGTAAGAAAGCTCATGGACTTCTTATATACATGTATCAACTTCATTAAAGATGAGAAAGTTGTGCAGGAGCTACAACACCTAGTAAGACAATATGAAATTGGGAGAATAGACCCTATGTTGAGTAGAGTTGTGAACCAAGTATCAAGGAAAAGAAGGGAAAACAAGGAATTGCACCTTAGTGCTCAGATTGTAGGCTACGACATGGACTATGTGGTCCTCGACTTGGGATCATAAGTAAATGTTATGACGAAGCATACTTGGAAACTGATGGGAAAACCTAGATTGATTTACACTCCTATTAGGCTCATGATGGCTAAGCAGCAGGCGATGAGCCCCTTTGGAATACTAGAGCATGTCCCTATAGACATCGATGGGGTAAGGACATTTGCAAACTTCGAAGTGATTGAGATCATTGATGATAGTTGTCCTTATCCTGCACTATTAGGAATTGATTGGGCTTTCAAAAATTCGATTATTGTTGACCTAAAGAAGAGAAGAATGACATTTGAGGGTAATGGCCTTAAGGTCATTACACTTCTTGACCCCGATGAATGTCGCAGATACACAAAAATGATAAGAGAAGGGGATCGCATCTACAAGCTAGAAAACATCTAAAAACTGACAACAAGAAAACATGATTATATTAATCCCACAACAGACGGAAATATAAGTTGGCTAAGTGAAAGTGAATGTTCATCAGATTCAGAGGAAGCATTGGAAAGCTGGAAAAACATAATGTACAAAGTCTCTACACGACGATGTGCTAGATTGACCAGAGCAGTTCGCTGGATTGGCACAGAAGTAAGTATTATCCCTGCATTTGATGGCCTAAATCATTTAGAGACATTTCTAGTTGAATTTGAGAAAATTGTACCAGTACAACAGAGGATGTTGGCACTAGACAAAGCATTGAAAGAAACACCAGCTAGATGGTGGGGAACTCACAAGAAGAACATCGCAAAGTGGGTACAATGTCGCACCTTGATGA
>ML802219.1:178214-213018 GCA_009831015.1 Picea engelmannii | reverse complement strand
GTTTCAACCTTTTGAGCATCAGAAAACAAAACACTTGCAAATAATCAAGTCTTCAAAAACCTATGCTCTGATACCAACTTGATCTAAAAATGAAGAAGACTTGTATTGTTGAAAGTATTTGCAAGTTAAAATTTTATGTGTTAAAATGAAAATGGATCAACTTTGAAACACAAATTTAATAGGATTTACTCATTCAAGATGCATATAAACAACAGCAAAATCAGTGAATAGAAAACACATAACATAGCAGATGATAAAGGAGTTGACCCCTCTCTTGGGCTAAATCTCCTGGTCCATCTTCCAATGGATCATTTGTATTATTTTCTCAAAGTGCTCAAAAATATGCTTTACAATGCTCAAAATGCCAAATAGACTGCTCCAATGGCTTCAGAACGTCCAAAAACCCCTAGCTAGGCTTTTTCGGCACCTCATTTGGCCAAAAAATGAAGAAGATAGGCTTCTTAGAAGTCCCCCCTTCAAGCTTGATGTCTCTGCATCTACAAAACGCACCCTTGTTGGCTCAACCTAGCCCACATGCATATTTAAGCGTAAAAACTTAGCACCAGATGCAACTGCGTGAACCGTGCAAACTGTAGGACAGTTACGGGCGCACCTAGCCCCTAACCATCAAGGGCAAGGTCGTATGACCCATGCGACCGCGTGCTAGCATTAACATAGGTTCTCGTTCCATAAGCCAATGGTCAAAGGCCAAATGGCGAGTCGTTTTTATAACCGTTGGAACAAACACAACCACGCACATGCCCGTATGGTATAGCATTGGGTCATATGTAATACAATGTGCGACCAAGGGCTGGGGCTAATCCCCGGCCCGATCGCGCCCCAAACTACATGCATATTCAAACTTTTAAATATATTTCACCATATATATTACAAGGAACAACTAGTGGCGCGCTGGTTGGCGGCTCTTGCCAAGTCTTTCCCCCCTGTCAGGAGGTCACGGGGTCGACTCTGGCCAATGACATAAAGTTTAAACCAGTAAATATATGACACGTGGCGGCCATTGATTAGGCCAGGTGTCGTCATTCCATTCGCTGACAAACATGCCATGTCACATGCCAACTGTTCGAATAACTATCTGCCATGTTTCGTACGGCCTGCCATGTCAGCATCCATACAGACTGTACAGTCAACACCCCTTTTTTTTGCCTGTTTGTAAATTTGAACAGAACGCGATATCTCTCGCTCCCGACGTCCGTTTGAATCCAAACAAGTTGTGTTGGGTTCGTAATGACGATTTCTACACTCTCGTTTGATTTGAAGCAATTCCGAGAACTTTGAATTTTTGAGCAAAATTTGATCCCCTGATCATAAGATGGGACCAAATGAGATATTGAGGAGATGTGTTATGGAGGCAGAAATACCATTGATTCTTGCAGAAGCACATGAATGGATCGCAGGAGAACACTATGCAGGAAAAGCAACAACATAGAAGGTCCTCAGAGCTGGCCCCTAGTGGCCTACTTTACATAAGGATGTTAAGGACTATTACAGAGCCCACGACATGTGCCAAAGAATAGGGAAGCCTTCTAGAAGGGATGAAATTCCTTTGGCACCGCAGTTAACCTTACATGCATTTGAGAAATGGGCCATTGACTTTGTGGGACCTATTAACCCACCAGGAAAGAGCACAGGAGCTAGATACATTATCACTGCTACAGGTTATTTGACCAGATGGGTAGAAGCAAGAGCATTTAAGGACTATAGTGCAACCACAACTGCACAATTCATCTTTGAGGACATCATAACCAAATTTGGATGCCTGAAGATTCTCATGAGTGATCAAGGCACACACTTCATAAAAAAAACTATTGAATCCTTGACTCAGGAATTTGAAGTTCACCATCAAAAGAACACTCCATACCACCCACAGGCGAATGGCATAGTCAAAGATTTCAATAAGATCTTCTAGACAACGCTGACCAAGATTTGCAGTGTTAACAGAGACAATTGGGATTTGAGAATTCCAATAGTGTTATGGGCTTATCGAACTACTTGCAAAAAGTTAACAACACAGACTCCCTTTAAGTTAGTTTATGGCTTGGAAGCAGTGGTACCTATGGAATATTTGGTTCCTAGTTTAAGAATTGCAACATTTACAGGTATGGATGACATAGGCACTATTCAAGACAGGCTTGCGCAGTTGATCGAACTGGAGGAAGACAAATTTATTGTAGGATTTCATCAGCAGGTACAAAAAGAACGAGACAAGGCTTACCATGACAAACATATAAAAAAGTAAGAATTTAAGGAGATTTGGTACTGTTATATGACAACAAGTTCATGAAGCATCCAGGGAAGTTCATGACACGTTGGCTTGGGCTATTTGAGGTTGCCTATGTTACAGAAGGAGGAGCTGCGTAGTTGAAAACTCTTAAGGGAGAATGGAAGGATGGTTTAGTGAACAGGAGCCGGTTGAAGTTGTATTGTGACAACCAGCTACCTTGCAGCTCTCAATAAAAGAAAAGGAAGAAGGGTCTAGGTACCAGGTGCAGTTGAAACTGGGTACCAGACACAGAAAAGATAGTCTGCACAACATGGCAAGGGATAGAGCAGAAAACACAGGTTTCTCCGCGCAGTCTGGAGTCGAAGTATTACAAAAGGCTCAATCTTGTAGTGACTCGAGACGAGTCACATGTGAGTGTTGGGGGCCTGTTGGCCCTTGGATATGTAAGGAAGAAAATATTAAGGAAGAAAGGTGAAGTGTGAACCACGCAGAAGGAGCATAAACCGAGGAAAGGTTGAAGTGGGTAAAGAAGTAGAAAAGAAGGAGCAAAGTAAAGGAAAAACCAGCCGTGGGAAGAGAAGATCAAGGAAGATAAAGCAACAAAGAAGAGGGATTGTGGACAACTCAACAAGCGGAAAAAGGAAACCAACAGATGCTTTCGAGCACCTCACGAAAAAGGAGGAAGGACGGGTTGGCGAAGCCCCAAAAATGCGGGTCAAGTGGACCTAGTGTTTTGGATCTAGGGTTTTGACACCTAGGCTTCGGTGTAAGGTTGTATGAGAGTCATGTAATGTATAAATAAAGGTCTAGAATACCTAGGAGGGTTCGTTCGTATGATGTTCATTGTTGGTTATTATTAATTATTGTTGTTGAGAGAATTATTGAGTTTGTATTTGGGATCTTCAGTTGGGTACGAAGATCAACCCTGCAGTTGGGTGCGTAAGAAGGAAAGAGAAGGAGAGAAAGATATATGCAACTAAGTGCGCAGATAGAACTGTATGTTTTCATCTAATAAATCAAGAAACACAGTTCCATGGACGTAGCCCTAGGGAGAGGGTGAACCACATATATCTTATTGTCTTTGTGGTTGATGTTGTGTTATTTTTTATCTGTTATATTGCTATTGCATTTTTGTGTTAAATTAGAGATATAACTTCGCGAAGAAAGCATAAGAGTGGTAAAGAATATCTAGATTGTTTGCATTGTGTTTTGGAATCACTTTGCATTTCCTCTAGTTGTAGACACCTGTGTCCTGCAACCCCCTATTGCTGCTTCGGGTGAGATTGCATCTACTTCGTAGGTGTTGCTGAAAGGGCCAGTAGTTAGGGTTTGTTGGTGCATTGTAAGAGTTGAACCCTGGGTCCGCCCCTGTGCCAACATCAAGCCAAAAGATCAAAAAAAATTTGACATTAAATCTATTTATACATTAAAAAAATGTAATTTCACTAACAATTTTACAATCAAATTCCAATAATGATTGCCAGAAAAAATCCAAAAAATAAAATATCAAAATTTTTCTTATAATAAAATGTAAAAATATTATCTTACAATGAGTCATTAACCATAAGATATGAACCTTGATGAACCTTGATGGAGGTTTCATTCACACCTCACTTTTACAAACTCAACAAATTATGATTGACCAACTACTTTTGTACCTATATAGTATTCATACCTTTTTTAATATATATAAAAAATCGCATTAATTTAAATACTAATACGCTAAAGACAACTTTGAACAATATTTTTTACATATAAAACTTCATAAACCACCCATGATTTCAATAATTAACCACCCATGATTTCAATAATTATTGTTAACTAAAAATTATTACAGATTAAAAATGTATTAAACTTGTACTTAGAAGGCATTAAAAAACCAAATACCACATACAATGGAAACTCACAAAACATTCAAACACACCTTTTAATAGGGTTAATGAGACCCACAAAACATTCAAACACCTTTTAATGGTGTTAATAGAAGAGAGAAAAGTAACAGTGCCACACCGATTTTATAATTTATACCCAAAAGCAACAATGTTTTTATATAAAATTGACATAAAATAAACCACTGTAGAGAAAATAAATTCTTAAATTTCATGGATCCACCCTCCACCCTAAAATGAGTAAATATTTCTTAATTTACATTTGAATCTGATTTTCTAAATGTTATAATATTCAATATCTTTTACATTCAAACTCTAATCCATTATGTTATGGAGCTGTATTTGTATTTGTTTGGAGAGATGTTATGCAGTTGTTAGTTTTGTATTTGTTTGAGAGATATTAGTTGGCAATTTATATAATATATGATTCTCTTTCCTTACAGACCGCATGGATCTTGTGTGTCGGCATGGAGGTCCAAGGAATATTTGCAAGGGCCACCAAATATTACAGACCCCATGGATCTTGTGTGTCTGCATGGAGGTCCAAGGAATATTTGCAAGGGCCACCAAATATTTCATCAAAGGCTGCTATCAAAAGGTACACGTGTACGGGTTACTTTGGTCATTTGTCATGTGTATCTACATTAACATTATTTAAAAATAAATAAATAAAATCCCTTTAGACCACACACTGTAGTTATTTGTTTTTTTTTTATTAAATATGCATTTCTTAATATTAAAGATGATTTTGTGGAAATAGTTTATAAGATACTAAGTTTTTGACTTTCTGTAGGTGGCAAGCTAATGATCCGACTGGTGGGTCTTCTCTAACAGAGTAAGGACATTGAGTGAATAACCAATTTGCTCGGTAGCATTCAATACTGCTACATGTGGTATATGCAGGATAGGATATATCTCTAAGTATATATTAAGATTATCAGACCATATATATATATATATATATATGATGGGATAATTTTAAATACTGCATAGCAAGTTGGTTGGGGTTGGTTAAATGTTTTACTTTTTGGTTTTTTTTGATAGGAATTTGTCGGAATTAGCTGATGTAAATTTGGATAAAATCTCTGTTTTCTGTTGTTTAAATTGCTTTTCTGAATGCATAAATGGATTTAGAGTGCTGAAAACTTTTAAGGCACTCTTATTATACAAACTTAATCACTCAAATCCACAGATCCAACCATTCATCATCAGATTTCAGGCAAAATCAAAAGAAAAAAATGACAAAAAAACCCAAAAGATAACTATGTTGGTTGGTTATTGCTAACAGACTCTGTGGGCCACTTATATATACAAAATAGGATATATTTCAAAACATATATCAACATTATCAAACCATATATATGATGCCACATATATAATGGGATAATATTAAATACTGCATAGCAAGTTAGTTAGTGCTAGCAGACGCTGTGCGCCACTCACCGCCATCGGATATGTGTTGACCTAAGTCGGTGATATGGGACCATTTATACACAAAATTTCTCATTTTACATACCATATACATTGCGTGATGGTTCGATTTTAGTGGCCATGACAGAAGAATCTCATATTTAAAATAGTTAATAACCACTCTGATAGAGATGCGTACCTCTACCAACAGCTGGCTGAAATATGACATATTAATTGACAAGAAGGACACAGTTTTTTTTACAATTCATTAAATTTAAGTGATCAGATTTGATGCACGATTGACAAGAGGGATAGAGATTTATGGCGGTTCATGAGAATTAAGTGATTAAATTTGATGCTGGCAAAAACTGACAAGAGTGATAAAGGTTTTTGATAATTAATTAGATTTAAGCGATCAAATCGGAAGGGTGATAGAGATTTTTTGACCATTCATGAGATTTAAGTGATCAAATTCGATGCTGGTAAAACGATTGACGAGAGGGATAGAGATTTTTAAGAGTTCATAGTCAGCAATTGTAATATAAAAAACATTGAAGAAGCTGTTCGGCATGTGAATCTCTAAAAAATTATAAAAAGAGAGCGGACTGCTTCAATTCATTCATTCGTGACGTTTTATGGATTTGAGAAAAATGAGTGACTTGCAGAGCGTTCTAGAATTTCCGTTGTCAATTGGCAGGAAGTTATTAAGTTCCAGCCCTAAACCTTCTTACGTTAACGAGGCCACTTTCGACCCCGATCGACTAGTCGTTTTCGCCGTCGTGGCGTTGCTCTGTCTTCTCATCTTCGTGATCGCTCTCTACTGGTTGCTCAGATGTTTGCTACGTTGTAGGGGGCGCATGGTGCTCGACTCATCCGAAGGGGTGGCCAACACTGGATTGAAGAAGGCGGCCATGAAAGCACTGCCCACTATAGTTTACACTGCTACCTCAAAGCCACGGCCCGTGCCCACGGATTGTCCGATCTGCTTGGCCGAATTTGCGGAAGGAGAAAAGATTAGGGTTCTGCCAAGGTGCAATCATGGCTTCCACGTGGAATGCATTGATAAATGGCTCGTCTGTCATTCATCCTGCCCTATGTGTAGACATTGCCTGATTCTCCATAGTCGAAACAAGAATCCGGAAGGCTCTGCAGTTGCCCGAGCAAGTGAACCGAACAACAGTATGCACATAGTCATCGAGAGTACCACGGATTCAATTCAAGCAATTGGAGTTGTTTTTCCAGACGCTGAAACGTTCAAACGAACTCCACAGGAGGCCGCTGTTACGACTCCTTCACAGGAGGCCGCTGTTACGACTCCTTCACGGTTGCCTAGCCCATCTTGGCTTTCTGAAAATGAAAGTTGAGTTATTCATATACAGCTACAATTACATTCATGGAAGATGTAATGGGAATTTCTATTGCATGGTTATCCAGTGTATCTCATATCGATGCAGATTACAATTTCTCAACCTACAGCCAATGTGTGGCGTTGTAAGATATTTGGCTATACAAGTATTTTGCAGTTATGAGATGGGCATCTATTTTTTTTACCTCTATCTTTCATTTTTTTGGAAATAATTCCTGTGCTTGTGGTCAGAGCAGGCAAGTTGTTTCACTGCAGCTTTTAGCTGAGATGTGCACGACCGCTTTATTTGATGTTAACTAAAAATCCTCCACCATTTGGGAATCTAGGAGTTCAACTTTCCTCCGAGCCTTAGTCCAAAGATGTGTTCATTGTGAAAATTAATTAAAAAACATAAAATCAATGAAATCATTGACCTTAGACGACTTTTGCTAGAGAACGCTCCCTCTTAGCATGTCGTGTCATAACAATAGAATAAAGTAGAAGATGAAGTAGAGTTTTTAATATAAGAAATATTTTGGTTTGTGTAAGGTTTTCAGAAGTTCATACATACCTTTGTTCAAGACACGGAATTTGTGGTTGATCTAGTGTCCAAGAGTTGCACGGGTTGGGAAAGTGGGTATTTTGGGCAAGCTAACACGTTAAAGGGCTTGTTGAAGCATGAGACAAAGCATGGGTGGAAGAACTCAAGAGAAGGGGTGAAACAAAGAGGTTGGAGTGCGTTGGCATGATTAACACATCAAGGTTGGGGCGCACCGGTCCAAAGGGATGTCACAATTGATGGGTGCACATATTTGTTTGGGCGCACATGTTTTATGAAGGGGCACGACGATTTTCTTGGGTGCGATGGTTCATAAAGGGGCGCGACACACCCAAAGGATCTAACAATTCGTGATGATGACCTTTGGAGTCCATATAAGAGAACAAGGGCTCACAACCAAGGAAGGAAGATTTAAAAAACAATGAGAGCAAGATAAACTATGTGATTATGAAATAGACTTGGACAAAGAGAGGCAAGCTCCCTCAAAGAGCCAAGTCACTCCACATGGGAGGACTTGTGTTGCCTTGAGGTGATCATGTGGACTGACTTGGGGCGATTTTCGTTGGGTTGAGTTTGGGGAAGTCTTGTCGCAGGTCTCGGTGAGGAAACTATGAGACAGAACCACAGGTCTATGTGAAGTTTTGTGACAGAGAAGAGATGGAGAGTTTGTGGTGGGCACACGTTTTGGGTGCACCACGAGAGTTGCGAAAGTGGTTACGACATAAAATCTGCTTGGTCTGACGAATCTGTGTATAAGTGTTTTAGTGAGGTGAGGCAAGTCGTGCGACTCTGCCAAGTTGTAAACCTAATCTATAGTGCTCATATTGTAACTATCTCACAATAATAAGACTTAGTCGGGTGTTAGACATGTCTCATTCCTCTCGCAATATATCTGTGTCTCTATTGTTTGTTTCACAAGTGTGCTCTTCATTTGATGGATGTATGCTTAAATGACTAAGTGTTAAATCTATTAACAAATCATCTAAGTATACAAGTGACTTTCACTAGAGTAGGATTGTAACTTGTGCGCAGCATAAAATGGAGTATGGCTATGCTCTAAGTGAAGAGTCATAGTCTTGACGAAGTATCCTTAGTGTTGCCACGTAGCCAAGTGAGAACCATCACAGTGTCACACGCCCTAAAGAGGTGTACGATCGCAAGATTTGGGCAGGAATAATATGGGGACGTGACATATGGTATTAGAGCTTGTTCATCACATATTTTGAGGAAGGGATAGTGAGCCCTTCACCACTATCTCAACCATAGATGGTATCATAGCTTCAAGCATTCTCTACTAATACAATGGTCACAGTGGATAGGGTGCAAGTGCAAAGATAGTTTAGTGGGAACATTCGCAGACTTGGTGAACAATTCGGTGGGATGAACTAGTTCATCGCAGAGACTTTGCATTAGGCTTACGACAAAGGTTATGGTTGATGGCATGGTGGAAGGTTGATCTGGGCATGCACCTTGTATATACCGAGAGCATAGTTTTTCATGAAATAAAGAACTTGGATAGGGTGTGTGATCGTAGAACTCATCATAGAGTTCATCACAGGAATTGTCGTAAACTTGATACCATATATAATTTGGGCACAGACTTGGTTCATTTGATTTGTGATGGAAGTAAGTGTGAGACATGGGTGCACACTTTGAGAATACCAAGCATAGAATTCATTGGGTAAACCCAACACTTGGGCAAGGCAGACGATCATAGGACTTGTTGCAGGACTTGTCATATATCTAACTACAGAAGGGATAGTAGAAGTGAGAACAATGGGTGATTGCAGAAGTTATTGTGAAGAGGATAGATTATGGGTTGCAACAAGCAAAAGAACTTGGGTGAGTTGGATGACTTGAGGTGACCTAGAGAAGATTTGCAACAAGGAAGTTGGTTGGGCACATTTTCATCATGATATCTTAGTGTCATGCATCGTCGAGAACAATGGTTGAGTAGAGTTATGTTGTTCGACAAGTGGGTAAACCGCAACCTTCGGATGAGGTATCTCTTCACACACATAGTTACGATAGTTAGTTACTAGAAGTATGGCTTAGCAGTCCGGTCATGTGTGCATGGTTCCTTGAAGCGGAAGCAATCAATGTGGAGAGATGGAAAGATATTAGAGATGAGTTCGTTCGATTCCATGGAAAGTTTGAGAATTAGATTTATTTCTGAAGTGGATAAATGGACTCATCCTTGTATCGCAATGAAGGTGCTATTCAAGTTTTTGGAGTTTCCCATGGCGATTGAGGGGAGTTCGTGTGGAGATTTGGTGGCTTGGGCAAGTGAAAGTCTGGGACAACAAACTTGAACCATGGGTACAACCAAGAATGTCGTTGGAAAGGTATGGTTAGTTTTGAGTTATTGCATTTCCTAAGTGTTTTAACGAGTTCATTAAAGGGAATCGTGATGACTTGGTGACTCAAGAGTACTCATTTTCCATGGTGAAAACTAGAAGACTTGAGAGTGGCTCAAGTGGAGTACATTCGAAAAAGTCATGTAGTAGTTGGTACTCCTTGACTTGGGTGAATGTGTGGAGAGCTTGGGGCTACCTGATTGGATGACTCCAGTGGTGGACTTGGGTAGATTTGGATGTAGTCGTGGAGATGGCTTGAGGGAGCTGTCTAACTCTTTGATGAGGCACATTGGATAGGTCTCTACAATGAACTAGGTAGTGAGGGTTAAATGTGTCTATTTTGAGAGAATGGATGAGGTACCTTAGTGTGTTGGTGCCTTAGCCATAATTATTGAGTCATGCGATGAATTGAAAGTTGCGACAATAGCGCCAGAGTTTGGACGCTTGCAAGAGGTACAAGGCAGCTTCATTCTAGGAGAGGGATGGTGTCAATAAAGAAGTCACTAGTAAATTTCGGTCATTTTGAGACAGTAATTTCATTGTGCGCGCGACGTTCTGTCATGGAGATGACAACGAATCTTGGGCCCCCCAAACGTCGTATCACGTGTTGTGGAAATTGCAACGGCCAAAGTATATCATCACCTGCGAGACAACCTAAGGATGTAGTATCACTATCAACACACAAAAGACATCTGAAAGATGTTGTTGCGCGACAGATGACCGAAAGTTGTCCTCGCACAAAAGATGACTGAAAGGTGTCATCGAACGAAAGACAACTGAAATTTGTCATCGCACATGAGACAACCATAGGTCGTCGCCCATGAGACGAATCTGGGTGATGAAGCTTCAATACCTTCAATGAATTATCAATACCATCGACGAGAAAAGTTGTCGCGAGAGAAACGAGATATGAGTATTTAAAAAAGAAAAATGAGATTAAGATTAACAAAATATCTGATGCATTACAAGCCCAAATTTCGTAAAGAATTTGAAAATTATTGATATTCAATATGAAGGATATCTAAGATTACAAAGCGACATAAGATTATGAACTAGGGAAGACATGAAATATGATTAATGAAACCATATGCCCAAGAAGAAGAAAAAATAATTTAAGGAAGTGATAGGTGAGAAGGTTTTCAAGACACATGGTACGCCATATAAACCATATTTAATAAAATGGAAGGATAAAATTATAGAGGAAAGAACTTGATGCGAGGCAGGATAGAACCACTTGGTCATGTTACACTCTCCTTCCTTGTGGATCGGACTTCGATACATACATTAATATTGACATTAAAGGAATGAACATGAACCCACACAAAATATGATAAACTACTATTTCAAATTGATCACATATGTAAAAAATACATAGTCGATAAACTAATTGTTACTTGAGTCACCAACTTAATTCTTTCACCATAGTTAATGTGGATTATTATTCCCCTCTACCCCCTCTCAACTATAAATCCCTAAGGCATATGTCATCATCTTAACACCCAATCATAATGCATAAAAATACAATATCCAAACATAGCATAAAATATTTTAATTGGGGCGTATGTTAAACTTTAGGAAGGGAGAAAAATCAAGCCATGTAGGGTCATTTCAATCCAACAACGCCAAAACTATATGTCCCCCATAGAAACATAATTCTTTTTTACTTTCTAGACATCGTAACATATATGAAAATTTAGGGTGGCATGTGTCATAGGAGATGCGACTTGAAACACACTGAATACAAGAGTTAATATTATTGACAACCTATGTCCTATACTGCACATAGCCTATTAAGGATGTTCAAGTTTTAAAAAGTGATGAAAATACAACAAATATGACCAAGTCTATGCTTTTATTTCTTCCTCAAATGAAATAATCTTTCGATTACACTCATAGAATTTCTTGAAATATTGGAAACATTATGAAAAAGGTTGGACTAGTTTTACCTAGCCTTTCCCCAAAGTTATCAAAACTCTACAAGTGAAAGATGAAATCAAAATATGAAGAAAAATGAGCAAGCTTTAGGTAAAAATTTGCAAGTTTTACCTTGCCTTAGGATAATTGATCAGGATAGCAGAACAACTATTTATACGGTTCTATTAGGAAACTATTAAGAGTTAAAATACATCAAATTTTGAGCTAGCTAAGATCATAGCTCAAAGGTCATGTTATTTAGACACTCATGTTCTCACTGTGCCTTGGGAGACTTGCATTAAAAACTTATAAATATTTGATTCCCTAGTTCATCTACTCATAGCAATTCAATGATCCATAACACTCTCCAAATCATTGTCCCCCAAAAGGGGATGAATAGTAAAAACCCATTAGTATCCCATTAGTACAACATTTCTATCACTCAAGGAAAGGAATTCCCTACCCATATGGGTGCCAACTCACTAATGGATAGATACCTTACCTTTCTCTTTGATCTCCTCAAACATTGACTAATATTAATCAAGAATACTAAAGGTGCTAGCTATTGTTACTTAGGAGTTCAACATAGCTCTAGGTTATAGGTGCATGTCTGTATTTATTTCCATTTACAAGTTTGCCATTTATACCCCTAATCTTAAACTAGTCGAGGATATTGGTGAGGGAGTTTGAGATGACATTTACGGAAATCTCCTTTGCATTACATGTATTTTATCTTCAACATTCTAATCACTTAGGCCCACAAGTTTTTATTGGTAAGGGGAATTTGATGCAGGAGCATTGTTGATAGGAGAAAAAACACTTGTGCATCTAGGCAGAAAAGGAGAGTATGTGCGAACATGTGTTAGATTTGGCGTATGTGTGCAAGGTAGCAATGAGCAGGATCCAACCAAAATATATAGGGGGAAGTTAACACAAATGAAGGTTGGGAAAGGCATAACTAAGGATGGTGCACAATAAATAGGTTCAAGGGTAGGATGCATAGAACAAGGTTTCACACATGAAGGTGTGAAATGTAGTCTAAGGGATTCATGAGGAATACCGATAGTAATTTATAAAACCATCAAGAAGGAAGCTTTTACAACCTACATATGGATGTGTTATTTATATGTTAGTGGTGGAGACATCTATAAAGGTACATATCTTGAAGGATTTTAGGTTGTATGGCATCATCAATGAGGAGACTCATACAAGTTGACTTTATTTATATGTAACAAATAATAATAATAATAATCGAAGAATCCGTAACTAATTTGATCAAAGTAATTAACTTTTGAGAAAGAAAACATGATGAACTTACCTGAGGTCCTATGTTTGAAGTAGATCCACAACTTGAAGTTATTTCACTTATTCTTGATTGCTTCTTCTGAAACCTGCAAAAACTTGTGCACACAAGAGTACATGAAAAATTAGTTATACTGATAACTAACTAATCAACTTGATCAAATGTAGAAAGATTCATTGTGATTGGTATTCTAAACATGTAAGCATTCGACAATGATGAATCACATATCACGAACACTGTATATCAAAGGAATGTCCATCTCAGATGCGACGTCCTAAATAAACTCCTCTTGGTTCCAAGAATAATTTATTGGATCCCTCTGATCTTGGAGCAAACCTCCCTCGATCTAAAGGAGCAACAAGTAAGTCGACATTGACTATGGTGTTGCTCTGTTGGATTGAGAGAGGTTTTCTCCAAGAATAAACGACTTCAATAAATTTTTCTCTTTTGAATAGGGCCAACCACATGAATGTGGAAGATCCTATGGCCCCTCCACCCCCCTCACATCTCTCTCAATTCCCTAATAACCAATCTATATTCTAATAAAAAAATGTGCATTAAAAATATTCAAAAGTGATAAAAATTTATTGTAAAGCTATAAATGAGGTTTATCATTCAAATGCATATGTCATAAAAAAAAGTTTTTATAAATGAGATTTATCATCCAAAATATGTTCCAAATATACTAGATATATAATATACATCAATCTGTCTTATAAAATTATTATACATCATAAGTTTCTTTTAGTCTTCTTTAGTTTTCTAGTCTAGTTCTTAAGTAAGTCATGAGCCTCCATGTCTTCTTTTTCTAGGGGCTCTTCAACAATTGATGGTGCTTTAGTCCTGTCACATCGAGCATGCCTAGTCTCCTACCCATGGCGTGGAGGTTGATTTGAGGGGCCATCTCCTACAAAAACAAAAAATATTAAATTTATATGGCTAATTTTTAGATATCATTGAAGTAGTTCATTAATATTAAAAAAACCTCTGAAATGTGATTATTTGGATCCTATAAGCATTTGTCTCCTTCATTGACCATGGTCAAGGCCTTTATACCCATGCCTCGTACACAAAATATCTTCATGATTCCCATATCTCACCAATCAGCCAATGATCTTAGTTTGAATGGTGGTTTGAGGCATAATTTAGGGACCAAGGCCATATAATCTTAATTTTGGGTTCAATACTTGAGATCTATCTCTTGTTTGTAAAACCTCTTAATGGTACCCATATCCTGTTGAAGGACAAAGGTACTTTCTAAAGGTTTTTGTGGGTTTAAGGAATATTTCCCATAAGAGCTATAAGATTCATTTACGAATTAATAACCTTGTTTTACCTCCCTAATCATGGTTAAGGCCTTGATACCTATCCCTTTACAAGAATTTGAGTGATCCTTGCCCTAGTTTGTCTCAATCAAAATATAGCTCCAAATAAGGGGTACAACGACCATACCTAAGTAGAAAAATATTACATTTTATTTTTTGTTCGAAGGGGTTCGATTCACCTTTTAAAGATTGCATATTTGGTGATAGTGTAACTGTCTTTCTGTGCAAAACCTGGGTATCTTTGGGTTCCATTTACTCCCCAGAAACAGATCGATATGTGATATGTGTTAATGAATTCATTCATGATACATGAATACATAATTGTGAGAGAGTTACTCAATTTCCAAAACTACAGAATTACAAGCTCATGTTTTTGTCTTTATGGTAACAATCTTATTCGTGGGTTGTGCACATTCACTATAAACATAGATTTGATGATTGTGAAATTATGATTGAAGGTTTCTCATCCCTTACTAGTGGCCAATAAATTAACCCCAACCTATTGATCATTAATTCTACCACTAAGGGATGTCAAAGCATGTTTTGTTAATTAAATAGTCAATATATTGTTTTTCCTTGTATACAAGATCCTTGCTGAACATTCCTTGATCATGGGCACTCATGGGCACAATGGTTTATTAGAGAAATCAAGGGAAGTGTGAGTGAACATTATTCCTATGATACTATGTTCCCTATTCTGATGGTAAACGAAAAGGTATTTTAAATATAGATATGAATACTTGATTTCAAGGGCATTCTATGCAAAAACTTATACATTTTTGGATGAATCCTTGTAAAGAATTCAAATTCTTCTCATGTAACTCAATGAAGAAAATAAGTCCAGTTGGAATCTACTTATTAAATAATTAAGATATAAGTAATTTATGGGTATATTGCATACGGTATTAGAGATCGATTACAACACTAGGGGTTGTGTGGGCTCAAGGAATTAAGTGACGTATGTAATTCCACTTCAGATTATGCCTTTTAAATCTAGAAAATTGCTTCCATGGTCAAGTTCATGGTCATCCAACACCACTAGTTGACATTGCAGAAAAAGCATTTCTAAAACCATAATTGTACTTTGTTTCAAAAGAACTAAAAATAGTTGGGAATGTGAAGAAACTCCAAGTGAGATTTGGCCCTTCAACTCATCTGGGAATGATATTTTTAGAGCTTCCTAAAAGTTTGAATTGTTGCTGCAAATTATGACTATTGACATTATTTCTCTCCCTATAAGTTCTTTTAAATGCAACAAGATATTCTTGTATGCCAACAGGGTGATTTGTGCATTCTATCATATGCACTAGCTAGACCAATATTCCATGTTTAAATCGTCATATAGTTTTATCGTTTCTACATTGCAAAGGAATATAGTTATGTGTGGTCTTCTTGATAGAAATAAATATGGTTTGAGGTCTCTATAATGGTCATTATTACAAAATACATTGTTTAATTTCTATTGAATGTGTGCCCTCATGTAGCATAATGATAATCATATTGTATAAAAGGTGAGGCAATATCCAAGACGTGCATTTTCCATTCACTGATGGGGAGCATGGATCCTCTTTGAGTGCTTTGGGATTGACAAGAAAACAAGAAACATTATTTTGGAGTTAATATGAATTAATTTGCAGATATTTTGAGTAAAATGTGACAACATAATACTAATTACATTTGAACAATGCAAAACATAATTCGTTCATGTGTTGGTTGAACATTAAAAAAATCATAAAAGAGAATAAAACATGTGAAAATAAGAGCCTTTAAGGCCTTCTAAATATTAGCCAATTCCCCGAGCAATGTTTTAAAGTCATATGCCAATTCCCCGAGCAATGTTTTAAAGTCATATGCATGTAATCTCTTTTTACCTTTTCAACATATTTTTTTTTTTTTAAGAGAATTTCCAGTTGTGGAAGTGATTTTCAGTTTAGAATTGAAATTCATGTATGTGTGGATAAATAAATAAGACCCGATTTGCATATCTGTAGGAATTGGGGATGCAAAAGACTTGATTGTTTCTTTAGACCAAGTCATCATATCTACATTTGTCTAATACCAGTTGATTAATATACTATTTTAATCTTACAATCCTAGGGTCGAAGGTATGTATTGGAGAGCATAATTGTACTTAGTACTATACTATGTTGTAAAAATGTTTGTCATGTACTATTCTACAATGATGCTTTTATTGTTTATTAAGATTTCAATTTTTGAGTCTCTGGGCTGCATTTTGGCTTGTTCTTGTTTCAATTCATATCTCAAATGAAGCTTTAAAAACAATGATTATGCCAATGATAAGGAAGTAAATGAATTGAAATTACAGAAAACAATTTTGAGTAATGTGTTTGTAGTAGGTACCATATTCTAGGCATGGGGTTCCTATCCATTGTTGTACTAAGCTTAAGCTTCTTCTCCCAATAATATATGAATGCTTCAATTCCCATTGATCATTTGTGTTATTTGCATATTGTAGAGATTAATGCCGATCAAGAATTTTGTAAGTCTTAATAGAAGAATTTGTTAGAGAACAAGAGTTCTTTTTAGATGTTCTAAAATTCTATTTAGGATAATATTTATATTCTTTCCAACATAATCATTTTTTTTAAACAATATATATAATTCAATTGCATTTTTTTATCGTTTTTCTAAATTTTTTACCCAAGGGGTGTGTGTATATATATATATATATATATATATATATATATATATATAATTTATTTATTTATTCTGTTTACATTATTCATGCATTTCAAATAGAAAAATGATATATTTGTAAGTCATCCGGTTATGGTTCTTTGACTGAACTATTACATTAAAAAAATGGGGGGGAGAGTCCATAGATATAATGTCTGAAGGACAAATAATATTTGATAAGATTGAATGATATAATGATGATTGAAAGGTGAAGAAGACTCCTTATATAATGCTGAAGAGACACATAAATGCAAGGGATGTAATTATAGATCATACTATTTCTTATAATTAATAATGTAATTTATTTTCATTACGAATTCCTACTCCAAAGGATGGAAGTAGGGGAAAGTGTGAGATCCAAGAACTAGTTTATTTACGCGAGGGTGAAGCCAAGGGTGTCTCGACTTTCTTTGGTAGGCCATTTTGATGCCCGGCATACAAAAACCCCTGTTCTTTCTTATGTAGTGACAATTGAGAGCCTATTTTGGAAGTCACAAACATAAAGTTAAAATCCTCTTTGAAAAGAAAGTTGTACTGAAAATTCTTACAACTTTCTAGAAAGGGAGAATATAGTTCACTGAATTTCATTTGAAACTAGCTCTATTTGAGATTAGAATGATATGAAATAAATTGATGTGGTGGGGACAATTTGTAGTCAAGTTCAAATATTAAATAGAGGATATTTTATTGTGGGTCCTTATTTCTTTAATAGGATAGGTTTTTTTATGAAATAATGGGATGTGGGTTTTAACCTATGCCAAACCCAACTTATTTCAATAGCATGAGATTGGGTTAGATTATAATTTCATTGGAGTGGTGGGAAGAAGACTTCTTTTGGTTTACAAGGGACATCTCTGGAAAAAAATCTACAAAATTTCAGTCAAGAAGAGGAAATTTTCTAAATAGCTTCCTACAAAATAAATTCTATTGAGATTGATTTAGAAAAAGCCTTTTCTATATGCCATTTAGATGCAAGATATAGTTAACCACGATGACATAATTCCATCAATTTCTCCCCTATCCATTGTTTGAGACCTATCCCTAGTGCACAAAACCTCATATTGTCACCCATATCTCACTCTAAGGAAAATTGAGAGTTGTGATCATAAATGATGGCCAAAGGTAAGTTAAAATTAATCCATATCCTATTGAAGGACAAAGGTACTTTCTAAAGGTTTTTGTGGGTTTGAGGAATATTTCCCATAAGAACTATAAGATTCATTTAGAAATTAATGACCTTGTTTTCCTTCCGCAAACATGGTTAAGGCCTTGATACATATCCCTATTACACAAAAAATCCTAATGACACCCTTATCTCACTCGTATGAAAAAGATACATTTTAGACAACTTGTGTTGTAATTCAAGGACTTGACCATTTCCCACTAACGAAAAAATATTTTTTTAGGGTTTAATTCCCAATATTTCTCCCCCAACTGTGGCTAAGTCCTTGAAACCCATAATTGATGCAGGAATGTCATAATGATTCTCATATCTCACTTAAAGGACAAGGATGACCTATATACGAAATGCTATATGAATTATGGTGTTTTTTATGGCTCTTGTTCCCTAAAGTATTCATCTAGGGTGAAAGGGCCTTATTTGCCTACCTCAATCATGACCAATACCAACTTAAGACCCATCCCTAGCATGTAATACCTCATAATGGTACCTATATTCCACTTGGGGGATAAATATCACCTCTAAAGGCCCTTTGTCATGGTTTGCACTCATGTTCATGGAAAATGACCCACATAGATCCCTTTATGGTGTAAGGAACTTATTTTCATCCCTTGGCTATGTTTAAGGAATCAAGGCCCATCCCTACTATACAAAAATTCTTGATTGCATCCATATCCCTCTTATATGCCAAAGATACACTTCAAATGTAATGTTATGGTTAGAGGTCTTGATAATGGCTCATTAGGTTAAGAACCTTAATTATGGCCTAATTCCATCAATTTCTCCCCTATCCATTGTTTCAGACCCGTCCCTAGTGAATACAACCTCATATTGGCACCCATATATCACTCTAAGGACAATTGAGAGTTTCAATCATAAATGATGGCCAAATGTAAGATAAAATTACTCCATATCCTATTGAAGGAAAAAGGTACTTTCTAAAGGTTTTTATGGTTTTGAGTAATATTTCCCATACGAACTATAAGATTCATTTAGAGGAATTCATGACCTTGTTTTCCTGTCATAATGATTCTCATATCTCACTTAAAAGACAATGATGACCTATATACGAAATGTTATATGGATTATGGTGTTTTTTATGGCTCTTGATCCCTAAAGGATTCATCTAGGGTGAAAGGGACTTATTTTCCTCCCTCAACCATGACCAATACTAGCTTAAGACCCATCCCTAGCATGTAAGGCCTCATAATGGTACCTATATTCCATTTGGAGGTTAAATATCACCTCTAAAGGTCCTTTTTCATGGTTTGTGCTCATGTTCATGGAAAACGACCCACATAGATCCCTTTATGGTGTAAGGAACTTATAAATAAATAAATTGAAGTAAAATAATCATAAAAAATGAAATCTTCTGAAAACAAAAGTTTAAACAAGGTGATATATCATAAAATAGAAAGAGAAGCAATAGATATTCCTAGAAACATAGTCTTTATTAGTAGATGTTAAGACAACCAAAATACATAATCCTAAGAGACATGTTATGTGATTCCATTAGACACAAACTCAATACTAATGCTTACTAAAGAGAATAGACATCACATGCTAATTAATCTAGGAGTCAATCATGCAAACAAACCTTCTTAAAAAGAAGCACTAGTTGGTGATGGAATCCAACATCACAGGATCGATGCGCAAAGGGGATGAATTTTGGTAGGTGGGAAAGTTACGTTGACAACCTTCTTAATGAACTAACGCCTTGTCACAAGCTACCTCACTGAGTAGTGGGAAACCCTCCAAGGAGTTTGAGTGAGTCGAGACAACGTCGATCCCTGGTACAACACCACCTTCCCTATGTTTTCACCTTGGGTAGGAAGTCTAAAATATTATGGCCTCTGTGGTACCACCTACTATACCAAAGCAGAGGGGGGATAGTCAACAATCCAATTTACATGCAAGGGCAGGGTAAGTAAGCCCAAAACCACTTTGAGAGATTCCTCATAGATATGGGTTGCTCCCAAGTGATCCCCATAATACGTGCAACCACTGCACCAAGACCAATAAAGCAGGGTTGATTACTCTGTCAACTCTAATGTGACCTTGTTCTTGAACCTTTTGTTCGAAGGGATTCCTAAAGTCAGTGATATAAAAACTAGATTTCACTCCCTAACTAAAAGCTTTATGTTTGTTGAGCAGGTTTGGAAAGTTATTCAAACAATCCTATTCTAGATATCTACACCTAAGCTAAGATGGGCTTGAAGAGACTTAGAAAAGTTGTTATACAAATTTTGAGCACTCTTCAGTTGACATCCTCATCTTTAGCAGAACTTGGGAGGAGCACATGCGGCACATTCAATAGGTTTTGAGAACTCTATGGAAACACAAGCTATATGCCAACCTGGAAAAATGCTCTTTTGACATGAACAGGGTCCAATACTTGGGCTACATTGTTGATGAGCATGGGGTACATTTTGATACAAATAAGATCCAATTCATCCATTACTGGCCAACCCAGACCACACTAATCGAGCTTCAAAGCTTCTTGGGACTGGCCAACTTCTACCAACGGTTCATGTTGGGATTCTCCCATATTTCATGGGCCCTCAGCTAAGTGGCGAAGGGTGTTGGAAAGGCCAAGTTCATGCTGGGGAAGGAACAACAATGACCATTCAATGATCTGAAGCATCGCTTTTTCTCAGCTCCAATACTTTCCTTACTCAATCTACAGTAATCGTTTGAGATTGAGACTGATGCATCTGACTATGTTGTAGGTGCAGTTCTCACTCAACACGGTCATCCGACAACATACCATAGTGAGACACAATCAAATATTTTCCAGAAATACCCACCTATGACAAGGAAATGTATTTCATTGTCCAATCCTGTCGTTAATGGAAACATTACATTCTGGGAAAAGAGACGATCATACACACTTATCACAATCCTCTATAGTTCATGCAGACACATGGGAAATTACAGAATGACTGCCATCATAAGTGGTCCACCTACTTGCAACAGTTACATATCAACATCAAGTATAAGACAAGGATCTCAAATCGTGTCGTTGACTGCCTTAGTCAACCTCCCATGGCTTCCCTCACCACTGTGCTCCATTCCTGTGGACATGAGGCATCTGAGTGGCCCCAACTTTATCAACAAGATCCGGACTTCCCCACCACCTATCAAATATTGGGTACATGCACAATTGTCACCGAATTTCACATTCAGGACGGACTAATATGCCATCTGGGCCATCTCTGGTTTCCTACAAGATAGCGTGCAAAGATTATTTGGGAAGCCCTCTACAGTCGGGTGGCAGGACATTTTACATGGATAAAATTGTGGCCGTTCTTCATAAAAAAAATTATTGGACACAACTTTGACATGATGTCATAAAGTATATCAAATATTGTAATGCCTATGCCATTTCCAAACCATCCATCAAGAAGCAAGGTTTATACACCACTCTTCCTACTCTCGAGAAGCCTTGGGAATCCATCTCAATGGATTACATGCTTGGCATTTCGTCCACCAAGCAAGACAATGACAACATATTTGTGGTCGTTGATCGGTTTTCAAAGATGGCCATCATTACATCCTACAAGAATAATATCACAGCGACAGATACTTCCAAGCTATTCTTCGAACGAGTGTGGGTCTATTTTTGGATACCACATACCATCATCCCCGACCGAGACAATAGGTTCCTCAACTAATTTTGGTCGAGTCTCTAGTCATTGTTGGACACCAAGCTCACTAAATCCACATCTTTTTGCCCCCCAAAAAATTACCAAACATAGGTCGTCAATCAGATGATTTTTAACATCCTGTGCATGTACAACTCTAAGAATCGACATACATGGGATGAGATTCTCCCCTATGTTCAACATAGTTACAACAAGGATCTCCATATCTCTATTGGCCATAGTCAATTTCAGCTGGGGTTAGGATTCCAACCCTTGGGTCCCATTGATGTTGCACTACCTCTTGCCACCACATAGACAAACTTTTCCCATGTTCAGTCTGAGACTGAAAAATCCACCAAATTCATTGAGCGGATTCATCACATCCACCAACAGCTCTAGGAGATTTTGCAGAAATCCAATGCTAAGTACAAGCAACGCCATGATCAACATAGGGTATCACACAAGTTTCAGGTTGGATACAAAGTCTGGTTACATTTGCAAATAAATCATATCATAGGGCCCCATCGGAAGCTCCAACCACTTCATTATGGGCCTTACACTATCACCAAGGATGTGACTAGCAATGCTTTTGAGTTCAACACTCCACCCTTCCTTGGTCTGCACCCAATGTTCAATGTGGACCTCCTTCGTCCATATTTTCCACCATTATTGGACACCTCAGAGATCGCAGATCATCTGAAACCAACATAGCTCAACCCTGACTACATGGAACAAACATCCACTGATCATATAGTGGATACAGAGGTCAAGGGAACTCGCCAACAAAGCTTCCAGCTTTATCGGGTTGTCAAGGCAGGGAAACTCCTCCACCATGGCAAGTGGCTCACTCGGGGCCAAATCCAGTATAAATTTTATCACCTGATGGGGGAACTCAATGCAATGGAGACCATTGCTTCCTAAGGAGAGAGGATTGATCTAAGTGGATATCGGTAGCCACCCACCTATTCCAACTAGTTCCTCTTTTCCATTTTTAGTTCAACATGTTCTTTTGTACTTCTTTGTAATTGTGGGTTCTACACTTCTAGGACTATCTGAATCCCTACACATATTCCAAGTGGATACTGGTGGCCTCTCACTTAATTCAACTGGCTTCTTTTGTATTTTTTCATTTCAACACATCTTGATGTACTTCCAGGGTTGTTTTGGATCCCTAAACATCGTTTTTTTGGCTAGCCACAGTCAAATTGTAGACAGAGTCAGAGTTTGATGGTGGAATGTGTATTTCTCTGAAAGAACTTTCCAACAGGCTATCACACACCTAAAACGGAGGTTGTATGAAAACGTTACGACCCCAGGGAGTTGAGGTACCAACTTACCCATAGGGGGCCACATGAATTTTGGCGTTTCACCTTCTAGGGTTATGTTTTTGGATGTTTAGGGTTTTGGAATTCATGAGTAATATTAAAAAGGAATTTGGAGCCTCATTGTAATCATTCTTATCAGACGAATGTGCATAGTAGCCACATCTCTTCTCAGAGGTAACTACTACCATTCAAGCAAGTCTTTTAGTTTTGCAGTTTTACAGTTTCAGCCTATTTCATTTATTCAATAGAAGATATTGTTCACTAAATATATGTGTTGTTATTCATATCTCTCTGTTTATTGTATTCAATTTGTTAATCAGTTCGTTCCACTCCTAAATCTGGATCATAGGTCCTCATGATAGCATCCTGCAATGTGATTGGCCTAAAATCCTTCACCCAATCTTGCAAAGGTTCATCTAAGCCCTCCGTGAATAGCATCACCAACCTCTGCTCAGAAATATCAGTCACCATGATCGCTATCCTCGTAAAATTTGTGATATATGCCTCTGATGTACCTAACTTCCTCACATGCACCAACTCCCTAAAGTGGATCTCAGGATCCTTGTTATCGAACCCATCCATCAATATTTGGGTGAAATCTAGATATGAGGTGATGTTGGAATTCCCTAATGTCATAATCCCATGGTACCACCACTCATGAGCTTCTCCTTCCAAGTGTAGGGTGGATAACTTAATTTCCTTTTCCTTTGTCATTGGGTTAAGATGGAAGTAAGTGTCCAACAGATGTACCCATGATCGGGCTATGCACATGTCATATCCATTAAAAGATGAGATATTCAACGTCCCTATCTTGTGCATAAGATCAAAGTTTTGTTGGTTTTGTGATATCTTAGGTTTGTTCCCCATATTGAGGTTGCAGTAGTCACGGTAACAAATATTTACTTGGATCTCATCCTCTAATTCCTAGTACTCCCTGAAGTACGTGGTGATCTCGTCAACCAGGCCTTATTGTCCCTGTGGTCCTGTAGCCTTCTCCTCAAATAATGGTGGCAATAGCGGCTTAGGTATTTTCCTGCTTCCTATCTGGAGGATACTATGTGCTGGAATGTGTGTATTTCTACCCACTGTGTGATTCCTACCTCTTATGTAGTTTCCCTCCTCATATTTCCCATTAGCACCTTTAGGGTTTTGATTTGCCTGATTGCTTGTAACAAACCATGTTAGGAGTTTTTTTAATTGATCCTTCCCACTGACTACGTGTTGCTGCCCCTTGGCTATGGTCTCTACTAGCTATAATTTCATGTCCTCATTATGGTCTCCCTAACTCCTTCTACTTCTACCTCCTCTTACGATTTTGATCCTGGGATGGGTTGTAACCCATGTCCTCTAGTTCTACTATAAGTGGCAAACTGCTTTCCTTTTGGCATCAATGCCTCAAGAAATCACATGCTAGAAAGACCACCAACTTTGATACCATTGTAATATCCCCAATAGAGATATGCTAGGATATTTATTCTTTGTCAAATTTATGTGTTTCAATAGAGTTATGGGTTTTTGTCAAACAATTGCATCACATTTGTTATGATTTTATAACTTGATTGGAAATTTTTTGCAAACATATTGCATGCATTCTACTCATATACATTTTTTCAAACATATAACGTATAACCCAAATACACATGGAATAGAGTAGACATCATGAAATTTTATTATGGGTGGAAACATAAAAATACAAAACCTCATATTGGGTGTTATCGCAGCTACATTACAATACCAAAACACATAAGCAATATTAGAACCTATAAATGATGCCACTCTCTCTCTACTAAACAAACTTCTCTGATTCAAACCTTCTCCAAGAAATCCTATAGGGATCCTTCATCTACATTGCTTTGTAACAGAAGGTATTCGCCCCCCTTCCAAAAGACTCTAGCATCCTTAATGTCCCCTTTAGCATGCCAAAAAATCCCTCATGGCCTATCAAACAAGTCACAACCTCCTATAATCTCCCCAGCCTACTCTAAATCCCCCACGGACTCTCATGAGTTAGCTAGGAATTAAATCGGCCCCTATAAGCAGCTTCTCCAAGTGCCACGATCTTCCAATAAACCCTCATAGGTTCTCTATATGCCCACATACCTGTAAAAAGGATAAATCAATGCTTCAAGATGGAACCACAAACCCCCTATGTAAATCATTTCACCCTCAAACTACATACAAACTAAAAATGGAACTCCAATGGAAATATTGAATGGAACCCCTTCCTGTCTAGCTAAGGTGGATATCTGACCACCAAAACCAAACTAACAGTGGAAAGGTTTTGTCAATACACCAATGAAAACCTTGGCTCCAAGAGCACTCCAAATAAGAGATCAAAGCATAATGCCAAAGTGAAATGCTACCCCTCCTTTTATTCTTATTCCATGCCTTATATAACGTTCCCCATTTTTTCCAAAATAAAACATGACTCTTATTTCCCCTTTAATATTTACTTAAACATTAAAAGTCATTTTTAATGTTTAAGTAATTAATAATTTTATTTTGATTAATGTCACTCAGAAACATAACTCTTCGTATTCGAGTGACATTAAATAAATACCCTTGACTCCCTTTCCTTAAGTGACTATAGTCTACGAGAGTCAAGTAGGCTACTAATTCATCCTTTGTCACTATCAAGTGCAGGGGGACATCAAATGATCGACCAACTCTTCACTAACGTGGAAAATATGATGATGTGGAGTGAAATGTAGATGATGACATGGAATGGCATGTCATCTTAAGGAACCAACTTGGTTGACATGGAATGAAACATCGATGCTAGCATGGAATGACACATCACCCTCCTCTTTCCTTCATCGGTGATCGAAAAATTCTCTTGGAAGAATTTGAACATTGCACCGATTCTGTAAACACATGATCATCAGTGATAAAAAAATTCCTTTGGGTACATGGAAACTTCTGCCAAATTCTATTGATCCCTGACCATCGACCATCAATGATCGAAGATTTCTTTCTAAAGCAGGAACTCCTTCACAAAAATATTTCAATCCCTGATCATTGGCCATCGACGACTACATATTTATTTTTAGTATAATCAACTATTTTCCAAACTCGTCGATTCGACCATAGGCCATTGAAAATTTTGTGGATAAACTTCAACACTTAGAAAAAATCGACCAAAACCTAGGTGAATCTAGGTCGTCAATCTCCCACTCAAGATGATATTAATCGTCAATTCTTCTCCAGCCTTCCAATAGATGAAATGAATCTAGACTATCGATCTATTTCAATTTCTCAACCTTACAAATTTTAAATTTATCAAAATCAATCTCATCCATTGATCTCGCGATCAAACAAGATCTCGATTTATGATTCGTTGAACTCTTCCCGGTGTTACAACAACCATTAGAATGCAGGATTTTCACCTTCCAAGACGAATTCAACACTACAACCTACAGATTCACACTCTAGATCATGTCTTCAACTTCCTTGACACATTCAAACTCAAAATTTTCCCATGAATTTGGGGATTTTCTCTCTATTTTCCCCCAATTTCATCACAGACAAATATGTAACATCGAATTTTAGTCAAATTCATATTAGTTCTTGGCCCATACATGCCCAATGTTTGAACCAAAATCTATGATACCATAATGTAACGTCCCCTAGCCCAGCTGAGGAAAATTACAGTGTAGAGAAACTCATAAAATAAAATTTATGCTAATTAACTGATTTCTTGTAGCTTATCCGCTACGAAATAAAACCAAATTTAACTATTCTCTGATACCATTCATTATATGCATCTGTAGCATGCTAAAATCATACATGAATGCAATAAATAATTTTTTACACAAACATATAAATCATTGTCAATTACAGAGCTAATGCATAGATAATAAACTCATAATACAAACAAAAGCAAGATACAACACTTTTCTTTTATTAATATTTGTGCAACCAGTTGCTTGGGATAACTAGAGAAGTAGAGATTATGGTTGGGTGGAACATCCATTATTTGCAGCCGAGTGGTGTAAATATGGATAAATATGAGTGTTTTGGAAACTATGTTTCATTGTTGTCTAATTGTTGTGGTTTATTATGTGTTCATGTATGTTTAAATGTTGTTGTTTTCTTTCACAAAATTAAAATTACCAATGTTTTCATGGGGTTATGTGAAAGCTAATCATGGTCTCTCATGACACATTAGTGGCAATGAAAACATGGAAAAAAAACAATATGTTAACTTGGAGGGATTATTCAAGGTACTTTTACAATGAATTTGAATATGATGTAAGAAGATGAAACATAAGAAATTGAAATAGTTTTTCGAATATATAACTTTTATTCATAGAAATTGTGAATAGCTATGTGAAATTTGAATTTTTCTAAAAGTGTTATGTTAGTTTTCTAGCAAAATATAAGGTATATTATTTTGTTCGTCTAGGTCTTGAGTACCTTAACGATGAAATTTCATTCCAAAAACTTTTATAATTGTAGAGAACCTATTTTTCTAGTGCTGTGCATTTTTTGGAAATTTATAATATTATTTTTATACTATTCTTAAATTATGAAATTCAATATATCCTTGAAATTACAATGCCTTTTGTTTGTGCAAGATAAGAGGGTCTTAATATGATAAAAAAAAAAAAAAAAAAAAAAACATTAGATCGTAGATATTAATCTCCTCTAGTGAGGCAGATAACGCATTTTATAAATTGTTAAGATAAGAAAAAGTTATAGGAGAAACAAGAGAGGTATGTATTCCATGATTTTGATATATGTTAAGACAAAAATAGATTAAAAATAGTAAACATTATTAAAAAAAAAAATTAATTATATATTTGGAATCTACACAATCGACTCTATCTATGCATGTAGTTTCATCAATATCTGAATTTTGTATCCTATAAAAATATAATGTCCAAAACATAGATATGGAAAGGTATTCATAAAAATGGAGGCTTTTATGTATTTATAGAGTGAACCACTAGGTTTTTTTTACCGAACATAAATTTGAGGCAACCAACTCAGCAACCACATATGCTATAGTTGTCACTCCGGCCCAAAAAAAATTGAAATTCGAATAATGTGCGCCTACAATCCTAAAGTGTGTGTGCATTCCTAAAACATGTGCGCATTATTAGGAACATGAATGCACGTGTGTTCCTATTAATACAAGGTAACTCTCTCTCTCTCTCTCTCTCCCCCCAATTTTTTGTAGAAATTTTAATAAAAATTATGTATTGCCTGGATTCTCATGATATAACAATTATATGCCACTGTTAAATACAAAATCACTTCTACAAATATTCTTGTGGAATTTAAAACACGATTGGCAATTGCAATATCAAGAAGAAAGATCAATCATACATAACATAGATGTTTTTACCGGGAAAGCATAAAGCTAAAAACCCCACTATCATATATTATGTATATATCATGGATCATGAAACAATCTCATACAAAACTCTAATCCAAGAGCTCTCAGTACAATATACAATCATCTCACATTGTCATACAAAAATTGACAAATTCATGTGCAAATGTATTGCTTCCAGACAACCTGCCTCCTCTGCACAATCCTCATGGCCACATCCAATGTGTGTATGGTTGCATGAGTGCACTCACTAATGTCACAATTGATACTCAAACTGTCCCTTTCACCTGTTATCTCAACTGGGTCTCCATTAGATCTGACATGCATGTAGTTAACAATGGTAAATCTTCGGTTGCATGTGAGATCATTGATTGTGAATTAATTAATAATTAATTCATTGATCTCTCACTAGTGTATGTTCAGTTACAACTAGTAAAACTGAGCTTAACTCACTTAACCGAGTTAAACTACTTCACAACTCACATAACTACACATCCAACTCTATTACAAATTTGAATCACTCAATTACAACTAAGTCGACTTGCATGTCCCACCAGTCAACCTTTGAACTTGAATTTCCTATAGCTAACTGATTTACCACTTCAGTTAAATATTTCCAAGTGCTCATTGATAATAGACTAATATTTATTGTCCAAATATTATTAAGGGATAATAATAGTTGACATACATCTATAAATAGAATTTTCTCACCATCTATAAATAGACATCATCTATAAATAGAATTTTCTCATCATCTAAAAATAGACTTCCACCTAAAAATAGCCTGAGGCTCCATCCTAGTGTAGGTGCATAATTTTCACTAGGATCTTCTTGTTGAATCTCAACACTCCCTCTCAACAAGAAAGGGATTACCCTTCACCCCAATCATATCTCTGTGATATTTGAATTTTCTCTTGGTGAGCACCTTCGTTAGAACGTCTGCTTCATGATCTTCCGTAGGAATGTACTGGAGCAACATGATCTTTCGTTGCACACAATCTATGATATGATGATACCAGATATCTAAATGCTTAGATCTATCATGAAACACAGGATTAATTGAGAGTTTAATGCAACTCTGATTATCACAATGAATCACTGTCAGACCTAAATGAGAGCCAAACAAACTAACCAAAATCTTTCTCATCTAGATAGACTCACATGCATCTTGACTCCCTGCAATGTATTATGCTTCTGTTGAATTGAGTTCCACAGATCTCTGCTTCCTGTTGTACTAAGAAACAACTATAGATATGATACTAAAGATCCCCCCTGATGTGTTATTTATGTCCATTGGGTTGCCCGCCCAATCTGCATCTGTGAAGCCATGCAACTTCACCTCATCCATCTGTCTTTACCATAAGACATACTCAAATGTTCCCCTCAGGTATCTCAGGACATTCTTACTCACCTTCCAAAAGAACTTGGTAGGCTTAACCATCGGTTGACTTAGTTGGTTAACCACATAGCAAATGTTTCGTCTCGTGTTCACTAGATACATTAGCAAACCCACTAACTATCGATAGATAGTAGCATCCACTACCTCTCCAGAAGTAGCATCCTCTTTCTTCCATCTTCCTGGAAGAGGAGTATCCATGGTTTTGCAACCCTCCATGTGAAACATACCCAGTATCTCCCTTGCATACTTGCCTTGAGACACAAAAAGTTTACCATTTCACTGCCATATTTCAAATCCAAGGAAATAATGAAGGAGCCCCATATCCTTCATCTCGAACTCCTTTGCAAGGTCCTCCTTGCATGAGTGTATCAGCTACTCATCACCAGTCAATATTAAATCATCAAAATAAAGAACAATGATTAAAATCTTACCCTTTCTGCCATTTCTGATGGATGGCTCTGCATGAGTGGATTCTTCCACTACATGAAACTCCTCATGTGGTTGATCCACATATTGAAACTCATCTTTGGGAACCAACAGTTCCTCCTTCGCATGCAAGTCTAGCTCCTTCTCAATCGACAACCACATGGCTTTCCCCTCATCGAATTTTATATCCCGTTGCATAACAATCATCTTACTGTTAAGCAAATACACACGATAATTATGGGGTGTTTCTATGTACCCCACAAATATCCCAACTTTAGTAGTCGACTCTAGCTTCTTCCTGGAATTCTTGGTCACATGCACATAAACAAATGAGCCAAAAATCTTAAAATGAGAAACATCAGGTTTCTTACCAGTGAAAGCTTCTTCAGGTGTACTCATGCCAAGTACTCTATGAGGAGAATGGTTTTTCACATAAACCACAATATTTCATCCTTCCTCCCACAAATGCATTAGTAGGCCCTGATCATGCAACATCGCTCGTTCTGCACCCACGATCATTTTGTTCTTCCTCTCCGTGACCCCATTTTGTCGTGGGTTATGAGGCTCTATGAGTTCTCTTTGAATTCCTTCTTTGTTGCAGAAGTATTTGAATTCGTTAGATATGTATTCTCCACCATTATCGCTCCTCAGAGCCTTCACTTTCTTCCCCGACTCTTTCTCCACACATTCTTTAAACTCATAGAACTTTCATAATGTTTGATCCTTCTTCTACATGAAGAAGATCCATCATTTACAAGAAAAATCATCAACAAAAATAACATAATACTTATGTTTTGTTGTTGAAGAAACCAAGAATGGTCCACACATGTATGTGTGAATTCTCTCCAGAATCACCGAAGCACGATTTTCCTTTTCATGAAAGGTGGAGTTTACATACTTCCCCATGGTGCAACCCTTGCACTAATCTAACTGAGCAAGTGTTCCCATTGGAAGTCTAATAGATATTTGTTGCATGATTTTCAAGGTTCCATGATGAAGATGGCCCAATCGCCTGTGCCATAATTCGCCCTCATCCCAGCTCACAAATTTTTCTGCCTTTCCCATCATGGCAACACAACCATCTACCTCCATCTAGTAGAGATTCTTAAATCGAATCCATATCTTCTTGATTTGACCCATTTTTTATGTCACAGGAAGGATTTTCCATCGCTGAAAACAACATCATAGCCTATGTCCTCCAACATTGCAAATAAGACCAAGTTTTTCTTCAGACCTGGAACATGCATAACATCTTTCAATTGAAATGGTTTACCTAACTCCCTCTGAAAGATAATGGTACCAATTTCTGTTGCACTATATCGTCCATCGTCGCCCATCTCTATATGCATTTTGAGATCTCTCTCCTCCAAGTCACTGAAAATATCCTTATCTCCCATCATGTGGAAGGAAGCGCCACTATCCAAATACCACACTGATCCCAATGCACTTGACTCCATGCATGCGATCAAGGAGAAGTCAAGTTCAAATTGTGAGGCAAGGGCCTCACTAGCTGCAACTCCAACAACCTTCTTATTCTTCTTCTTCTGGAGATAGTTAGTAGCGAGATGCCCATGTTCGTGACAGTAAAAACACTTCACTTTGGACAAATCCAACTTCTTGCCTTTAGAATCAGATTTTGAATGGAATTTCTTCCCCTTCCCTTTCCTTTCCTTGGCAGCGAAAGCACAATCCTCTTCATGATCATGCTTTGATGAAGATCCATCTCTGGTGTTCCGCTTGAACTCCTCCTGCACCAAATCTGACCATAGTCGTTCCCAATCTGGCAATGTTTCCCTTCCATTGACAGAGTCTTGATAACTGTGCCAACTCTTGGGAAGTCCTAGGAGAGCCAAGATCACCAAATCATAATCAATGATTGTTATTCCCACACTCCCCATATCATCTTGACATTGGACAAACTTCGTGAGATATTTTGGAATGGAGTCGCCCTTCTCCATCTTGATCTTCCTGAGTTTATCTTTGAGCGCCAATTTCCTATGGTCGTTGTTGTTTTGGAATAGATCTGTCAAAGTCTTTCAGATTGCATAGGGTGTGGCTTTCCCATGGAGGTTTGAGACAATATGGTCTCGTACTCCCTCCAACATAATCCTCCTCGTTTTTGCCACATTTTTTTCCATGCATCAAGATTTGCAACGTTTGGAGCATCTGGCTTAGGAACATCTTTGTCAATGGATTCCTTCAAGCCATTGTCTTTGAGTATTGCCTCCATCTTGTCCTTCCAAGCAATGTAGTTCGAGATGCCCTCGAGTGCATACTCTAACCTCAAGACATTGAAATCCATTTTGATCTTGAATCAAATTTAGCACCAAGAAAGTCTTTTTGCAAATTCAAATTATATCCAATCACAAACTCAACTTCTGCAATTTCCTATGCTCTAATACCATGTAGAAATTTTAATACAAATTATGTATTGCCTGGATTCTTCTGATCTAACAATTATATGCGACTGTTAAATACATAATCACTTCTACAAATATTCTTGTGGAATTTAAAACACGATCGCCAATTGCAATATCAAGAAGAAAGATCAATCACACATAACACAGATGTTTTTACTGGGAAAGCATAAAGCTAAAAACCCCACTATCATATATTATGTATATATCATTGATCATGAAACAATCTCATACAAAAATCTAATCCAAGAGCTCTCGGTAAAATATACAATCGTCTCACACTGTCATACAAAAATTGACAAATTCATGTGCCAATTTATTGCTTCCAGACAACCTGCCTCCTCTGCGTAATCCGTGGTAATGGAAATCCCTACAATGAATGAATTACTCTTGCCTAGGCTGCACAATCCTCATGGACACATCCAATGTGTGTGTGGTTGCATGAGTGCACTCACTAATGTCACAATTGATAGTCAAATTGTCCCTTTCACCTGTTATCTCAACTGGGTCTCCACTGGATGGATCTGACATGCATGTAGTTAACAGTGGTAAATCTTCAGTTGCATGTGAGATCACTGATTGTGAATTAATTAATAATTAATTCACTGATCTCTCACTAGTGTAAGTTCAGTTACAACTAATACAATTGAGCTTAACTCACTTAACTGAGTTAAACTACTTCACAACTCACATAACTACACATCCAACTATGTTACAACTTTGAATCACTCAGTTACACCTAATTTGACTTGCATGTCCCACCAGTCAACCTTTGAACTTGAATTTCCTATAGCTAACTAATTTTCCACTTCAGTTAACTATTTCCAAGTGCTCATTGAGAATAAAATAATATTTTTTGTCCAACTATTATTAAGAGATAATAATAGTTGACATACATCTATACATAGAATTCACTCACCATATAAAAATAGAAATCGTCTATAAATAGAATTTGCTCATCATCTAAAAATAGACTTCCACCTAAAAATAGCCTGAGGCTCCATCCTAGTGTAGGTGCATAATTTTCACTAGGATCTTCTTGTTGAATCTCAACACTTTTTCTCTCTTCCCCTCTCTCTCCTCCCTCTGCCACTCTCTCCCTCCATCTATTTCTCTCCCTTATACCTTTATCCTACCTCCCCTCCCACTATCTCTCTATCTCTCTCTCTCCCCCCCTCCTCTCTATCTCTCTGTCATTATTTCTCTCTCTCTCTCCCCCCCCCAACTTTTCCCCTCTCACCCTCTCCCTCTCCCTCTCTCTCTCTCTCCCCCCTCTTCCACTCTCCCCCTCCATCTATTTCTTTCCCTTCTCTCTCTCCCTCCCTCCGTCCCTCCCTATCTCTCTTGTGCTCTATTGGGAGAGAGAGTGAGATAGGGGGATAGGGAGTGTAGGAGAGAGGGGTTGATGGAGAGAGAGGGGGGGGACATAGGTAGAGAAAGGGAAAGAGAGGGAGAGTTGGGAGAGTGGGGGAGAGATATATATAGAGAGAGGAGGGAGTGAGTGAGAAATAATAAGAGAGAGGGGGTGGGGGAAGAGGGGTGTGTGTGTGTGTGTGTGTCAGAGAGAGAAAGAGAGAGGGTGGGAATGAGAAAGGAAGGGAGGGATATTGAGAGGGCCTAGAGAGGGATGGAGGGAAGGAAGAGTGGGGTATAGAGGGAGAGAGGGAGAGAGTTCTAGAAAGAGAGAGAGAGAGGGTATAGATAAAGATAGAGATGTAAATAGAGAGAAGGGGGGAGAGTTGGGGAGAGTGACTAAGTGAGAGAGAGGGACATAAAGAGGGAGAGAGAAAGATAGATTGAGGGTGAGACAAGGGTAAATGTAGGAGAGAGAGAAAGGGAGGGAGGGAGAGAGGGGGAGAGAGAGTGAGAGGTGGAGAGTGAGATGGAGAGCGAGGGGGATGGGGTAGAGAGAGAGAGAGAGAGGGAGGGAGGGGGCGAGAGTAAAGGATAGAGATAAAGGGAAACAAGGAGAAAGGGAGAGAGGTGAAATGGAGTAGAGATCGAGGTGTGTGTGTGTGTGTGAGAGAGAGA
>ML802219.1:148203-165563 GCA_009831015.1 Picea engelmannii | reverse complement strand
TCTAAAGGTGGTCTTGCTAATGTCCTCATCATTTATTCTCACTTGGTGATATCTAGATCTGAGATCTATTTTTGAAAATATTTTCGCATCCTTCAACTGATCAAAAAGATCATCAATCCTTGGCAGAGGATACTTGTTCTTGATAGTGACCTTATTCAACTATCGGAAATCAATGCACAGTCTCAACGCCCCATCTTTCTTCTTCGCGAATAGGACCGGGGCTCCCCAAGGTGACACACTGGGGTGAATGTATCCCTTCTTTAGTATCTCTTCGAGTTGCAATTGCAACTCTTTCAGCTCTAGCGTACTCATTCTATAAGGAGCCTTCGAAACTGGAGCTACTCCAGGCATCAAATTTATAGAAAAATCGATGTCCCTCTTTGGAGGTAGTCCAGGTACCTCTTGAAATACATCCTTGAATTCTTTGAGTACCTTGTGATCTTCCAGATTCGATACTACATCTCGGGATGCTTCTTCCACTTGAACTACATATAATTGATAACCTTTCTAGTAAAATTTCTTTAGCTGCATGGCTGAGATTTCCCTAACAGCCACGGCTTTGGGAATTCCTTGGACTGTTACCGGATTTCCCTCTTCATTCAAGCACGTAAACCTCTTGTTACGGAAATCCATAAGGGCATGGTGCTGATCCAACCAGTCCATCCCAATTAAGCAATCGTATGAGCCTAAAGGCAAAATGTTCAATTCAGCCTTAGTGCTCATTCCTTTCATGTCCACTGAACATGACTTAACCAATTCAATGACCTTCCTCTTAGTCCCTGTGGCCAACTTCACTAACCAAGACTTTTCATGTTTGCTTCTTGTTAAATGAAAAATTTCCACCACTCTAGGATCTATATGACTATGGCTAGCCCCTGAATCAATTAAAATAACAAGTGGTCGGTTGTTGATCGTACCTTCCACTTCAATCATGTGTGATTGAAATTCTTCTTGTTTTTTGTCCAGGGCTACGTAGATCCTCGACATTCTGCTACCCATATCCTCCACTGTTTCAGCTTGCTGAATAGTATGAACAGTTCTTGCTTTGTCTTTTCTGTGGGGGCAGTCTATGTACCTATGATTCCCTTTACAACCCCAACACTCCATAGGTGGAGACCCTGACATCTTCTCACTTCCTTCAACTTTCCTAGGGTCTCTAAAAGATGATTGTCCCCAAGGGCTGTTCTTGAAAAAGGGTGGCATGTTTCCCTTCTGCCTCTGTTCTTTCTTAAACCTCTTCTGGTCATTTCAAGCATGGATGATTTTAGGGGCTAAATTTCGCTCGTGGGTTAATCTTCCATGTTTTTTCCAAAAACAAGATTCGCTATTTTAAAAATGATTCGCCCAAATTCTATAAGATAAAATTATTTTCCCTTAAAAATTGCCAAAATTTTATAAAAACTATATAAAATCCTTAGAAATTTGAATATTATTACAAAAATATTGCCAAACATTTATAGTTCGCATATGAAGGATTAGTAAGATTTGCCAAGGTTTCTACATTTTAAAATAAATTTACATCCTTAAAATCATCCCTGATCCCAAGCCTTCTGAAAGGTAGGCTTTTCTCTTTGTTGTTCGTATAAGCATTTCACCCTTATTATTGTTTCTTCCATAGTCTTAGGATCATCATATTGAATCTTGTCACCAATGGAAGGTAGCATTCCACTCAGATACCTCTGAATTTTAACAGCCTCGTCTTTGATGAATGGAACATACTTCAGTAGTTCCAGAAAACTTTGTTCATACTCATCAATGGTCATACTGCCCAATTTGAGTTCGAAGAACTCCTTCATCTTTCCGTCATATTATCTTTTGGTCAAGTATTTCTTCTCAAAATACCTCTTAAACTCCTTCCACGTGACCTCTTTGTCTCTGATGTGTTTCACCTGCACCAACTGATCCCATCACATGGATGCTTTTCCTTTCAGCTGGTACATTGTAATTCTTCCTTATGCATGGGCAGAATAATTCTGCAGTTGGAAGTATTTCTTTATACCCAACAACCATATTTTAGCATCTTCTTCCTTCTTATGTTCACCATCGAACGTAGGCGGTTTAATCTTGTTGATTTCCCCTTTCAATTCATCCCTTCCAGATTTTCGGTGCTTTCTGGTAGGAGACGAGATCGAACTACTGTGTGTTCCCCTACTGGAATGTCTTTGGGAGCGACTAAGATGTCGACTACCACTCCTCGACCTCCTTTTCCTCTCAGGAGTCGTGACGCTTCTTGATCTCCTTCTTATCCCAGGGGTTTTGTGACTCTCTGTCTTACTTGAGTCTCTTCCCTTCTCAAGTTTCCTCTCTATTCTTTCTATCTTACTTTCATGAGCTTTCGGTTATCGGCTCGGCGAGCCTGGGCCTCTCTTTGAAATCCTTCAATGATTTTCATTATGTGTCCTTCCTTATCCTTTTCTTTTCCATGCCCATTGGAGTTCGATCCTTCCACTTCCACATTGACATCCTATCCTTCCCACTCGTCTCCTGTTTCAGAGGAAATCTGCACCTTTTCCCATTCCATACTCGGCATTGGTTAATTGGAGTCCTGACCCTCGTTGAACTCTGCACACGCACTGTGAAATTTAATTCGAAGTTTGTCAGGCCATTAAAACTTCATGAACAATCCACAACATTTATACGCCAATAAGAACAAGAACAAAAGACATTTCGATTCAAATAATTTTTCTGAGCTCTCATTCGGCTCTGCAATTTTTGTGTCTTTGAAACTTTCGTTTTCAGCATTTCGGGACTTTCGGGCGTTCGGGTTTTCGGTACTCGAGACTTCGGGTTTTCGGCACCCGGGAGTTCATTTTGCAGTGACTCCCAACCTCTTATCATTTCAATTCCCGAATTTCAAAAAATCAGTTTCCTTATTCTCCTGGCCCACAACATAGTTGTCGTCCTTAAAATTCACTACGATTCTTCTGTCTTCAGAGATTTCGGGACTTCGGGTTTTCGGTCCATGAGGCTTTCAGACTTGCTTTCCTTTCCAACCCTTGACTTCCGAAATTTCGATTTACTTTACCCTCCGGGCCCACATAGCACAGTGGTCACCCACAACCATGGTCGCACGTGGCACGTTCATGAGGGTCCACGTCGCTTTTAACGATGTCATCGGGTCCCACCACTCTCACTTTTCTTCTCGACCCACTGGCACATGGTACATCTCCATGTGTCCACGTCCATTCCTAGTAAAATCCAACGGTGAGATCTTTCTCATATCTACAGTGCAAATCCTTTCGGCGTTTCAGGGTTTCGGGCATCGGAAGTTCGTGCATCCACACATCTTGAACTTCCATTTGCCGAAATCCCGAAATCACTGTCTATTTAACTACTTGATCCAACGGTCAAGTTCTTCTCCAGGGATGATTTTAAGGATGGAAATTTATTTTAAAATGTAGAAACCTTGGCGAATATTACTAATCCTTCATATGTCATCTATAAATGTTTCGCGATATTTTTTTAAAAATATTCAAATTTCTAAGTATTTTATATAGTTTTTATAAAATTTTAGCGATTTTTAAGGTAAAATAATTTTATCCTATATAATTTGGGCGAATCATTTTTAAAATAGTGAATCTCGTTTTTGGAAAAACCATGGAAAAATAGCCCATGAGCGAAATTTAGCCCCTAAAATCATCTCTGTGAATCTTCTCCCCACGATCTATGGTGTAGGTTGTTTCGAGATTTCGGGGTTTTGGGTTTTGGAGATGTTCACCTCTCCTCACTTCCCATCTCCCAAAATGTCGATTTCTTCCTGGACAATCAACGGTCCAGATATCTCTTAGATTGATGGTTATGATCCAATCACGAATTCGTGTTTCGTGAATTCTCACGAACTCACCCTTTGACCATTTCAAGTTACGAGTCAGCGAAAGGTTGATCGCTCTCCACGCATTCTTTCTCATGGACGGTCTTGACTAATTTGGGATTTCACGTATCGCGATTTCCACACTCCTGTGAAATTCCAAAGGGCTTTAAACCCCGTGCACACTTTCCAGATCTGACGGTCACAAGGGTTCACCTTCCCTCCCGAACAGATCCTAAAGCTCTAGCACTTCTGGTGTGGAGTCCTCTCTCCCTGTGGACTTATACCACACTGGCTGCAGTTTCATAATGCCGCTATACCTCCTGAGCTTAAAAACTCGTGAAGTAACTCCTTGACACTTTGGAGAAAACCAGGGTCCGAAATCGGCCTTCCAGACCCAATTTCCCCTCGCATTCTCGGTCCAAAGACCACTCCACTGGCCCATCTAGGCTCAGTGTCGAAACCTTGGCTCTGATACCAAACTGTAGCACACCTTTTCAGATACCATGGATTAATCGCTCTTAAAAGGAAACTTTAACACCACTTGGTACATAACTCATACATGTATTATATAATCCACATTCATTTAAACAAATAAACACATTCTACATAGAGTACTCATATGAGTTACTGCCATAATTAACAATCAATGGCCTTTCATACTAATTCATATACACAACAGAAATCATGATAACATAAGGAGTAGAGTCATGCAAAACATGATTAAAACATAGTCAGATACATATCTTTTAACGGTGGTAGAATCCACCTACCAAGTGTAGGCCTTCCACGAACCTCCCAGCCTTAGACCAGACCGCTCATCAGCTCAGCAGTGGGTCACCCCCGAGCTGGGACTAAGCTCCACCCCGAGACAAGGAATCCTAGGTTAGGCTAAGGTTACAGGGAAAACAACACACAACCACAGGAAGGGATTCTCTTCATGGAACCACCCACACTCACTGTCTAGAGACCCTCATTCCCCACATGCCTGTTCCACCCAAGGAGTATACACCTTCTCTGTCACCTGGACAGTCCTTCGGCTTCTAACCTCCCTTGCCTTGGGTTACAACAACAGATCGGACCGGAAGTCTCCGGGCTCTGTGGCAGCTAAAGGGTTCCTTCTAGGATTTCTATCCTTCCTCTGTGCACTCTCTCACCTGGAGAGAATCGCTCACAAGTCAACACACCTCCCACGCAGTCCAGCACTCCATAGCCACACAACCAACAGAAAAATAGACACGGCTTTTTCCACAGACTCAACAATGGAAAAATGGCTCAGGGTCACGGCTTCGGGATAGAGATCTCACACACAGGCTCGATATCAGGCAGTGGATGCACACGGATTCTCCAGACACAACACGGGATTTTTCAATTCAAACAGAGGTGAAATCAGCTCTTTCAGAATCGATGACAGGCTTTTGGTTTAGTACGGAGGTATACACAGGTTTTTTAGTTCAGAAGGTGTACGATGTTTTTCTACAGAGCTCGGGTCAGTCATACTACTTAGAGCCCGTACACCCTCAGGCAGTCCGCTCGCATGAGAGAGAGTGAACCCCCCTCACGGTTCACCCAAACTATTGTATTCGCATGCACCAGGGTCGACACTTGTCGCCCTGGAGACTGCATGTGTTCCACCAGCACGCATCACCTTCTCTTGGTCAGGAACTTTGGATAACAAATATAAATGGCACATGTTCTTTTGGAATAATAATAAAATATTATTCCTAGGCTTAAGCCCCCCCCCCCTAGGCTAAACACTTAGCCCCTTTTCCCACCTTCCAGCCCCTAATCCCTTGCCTTCTCTGTGGAAGCTCAGTCCCCCTTCACTCATTCATCGTGGTCGGTCTGCACCTGGTGGTGTTTACAATTTTATTAAATGTTTTTGCATATATAAAAGTACAAAATCAGGCCCTTGGCCTCCAACCCTTAGGCTCTCTAGCCTAACAATCACATAATCCCATCGGGTTATACAAACTTGTCTCACCAGCCTATAACACATATTTACAATTCATTTCATACATTATATTTACAACTGGGCTCGGCCTTGGCGACATTACAGTGGAGAACTGACAAATCCTCATCTCCATCTATATATTCACATCACGAGTCCGCCCAAATATCGTTAATTTTCATACTTAGCCAATTTTATGACCGCAGGTTCATGGATAGGCGCTATCGAACTCTCATGCCTCGTGTTCGGGGTATACATCTTGCACCCAAAATTTTGATGATATACAATTCGACCCCTGACTCCTCGAACTCACAAGCCTGACTCTACCTATGATGACTCCGTCTGAATGACCCACCTTTCCATACTTAGTTGATTCTTCAAAGTTTTGCGGGTTCACGAACTCTCGGGTTCACAAAAATTTGAAAGAATTTTTCGCTCCCCTCTGTCCTTGCCACCTTCCTCCCATCCCAATGTAGATTAATTATTCTTTTACTAGTGACAACTAACTAGAAAGGTTTGAAAATATTGGCATTAATAAGTGGAAATTTCGAGGACATCTCCCATTAAAACGCATTAATGGACGAATATTATGGGATCTGATGATTTTTTTTGTGTCCATCTTGAATTGGAAAAAATTGTTGGTCATTTTAGTTCTTTTAAGGCATCATCATAGTAAGAGTGCAATATTGTGCTTCCCCACTATCATCCACAAAGGTGTTTACATAATGTCCCTCTTTAATACTGTGCATATATTACAGGTTGTCATATTTGAGATTATGCTTGCATATGGAAATGTTAACTCATATGTTATTAGTGACAACTCACCACACATATTCGAAAATATTGGCATTAATAGGTGAAAATTTCGACGAGGTCTCCCATTAAAACCCATTAAACCAATATTTACAAAAGATTATACTTTCATCCTCCAACGTTCATTTTAAATACTTATTCCCATTTCCCCCTATCATCGAAAACTTGGGCTTTAAGGTTCCTTCCTTGTAATGTTCCCGATCATCCACATGTGAGACAACTTAGAGATGCCATTCAAGCCCAATTGAAATATGAGGGAATGGTTTTATGTGACGTTGTCTTTGAGCGAAAAACATTATGCTAGCCAACAAAAACTGAGACACAAAAAATTCAAGTATCTTATGATTGGTATTCTCCCTGTATTCGATCCTTTGGTTGGTTGAAAGGCCTGCCTGAAGATTTGTATGTTGAACTTCTTTGTTTTTTTATTGGAAATTGGAAGGGACTTTCAAGTCACCTTCAAAATTCTCCTTTGTTGAAGTATATAGCTTCTTCCAACAACAAGGATTTGGAAAGTGTATCAAATCTTGCAGACCACACAAGAATTAATCTTTCATCAGAGGAGTCACACATATCGTGGATTACAAAATGTTCTAGAATATTTAGAAGTGATGCCAAATATCACTCCATGCACAAATATACTCAAAAGGAAATTATAAATTTGGATCCTCATGAATGTGAGAAACTGTATGAGTGGTTGAATCAACATTCTAAAATTACAGAAGTTTCTATGTCAAAGTTTCTTAGTGACTTATGGGTGCAGTAACACACTTGAAAGAAAGTCAACTTCTTTGTCAAAGTTTGTTCACCGACCTCTGGATGTAGTAACAGACTCCACATACAATAAAATTTATATCACTACTGCACATTGTTTTCACTATTCTTATGCATATAATTGCATCTGGATTGAAGATATTGCCTCTCTTTGCAAGAATATTCTCCCGATAGTTGAAGGTGGGTATATAATCAGGGAATGAGGCTTTCAAAATATGGATGCATCGACAAGTAACTCGGAAATGTTAATGGAAAGGAAATATGGACTATGGACTTTAGAACACTTTCTGAAGATTACTTTATACTACCACCTTTTGCAAGAAGTTTGACGTATTCAGGTAATGATTTGGTTTCTGAAGATCACCTTTTACTACCACCTTCATGTAATTATTTTGTTTCATTCTTTAGAATAGACCTTGATGTAGTAGATATTCTAGATCTATTTTCACCGAATATAAATCTTCATGTTGTTTCTCGTGCTTTGAATAAGGAGAATGCATTTCTTCTGTTGCAGTAGATCCGATATTTGAAAAAAAATAGAAGTTGCTCGATACTTGAAGTATTGACCTGTCTGGTTCAAATGAATCTCCATGGCCTCACCACAAGCGTTTCTCGAGTTGTTCATCAGGATCATAGGTCGAGAAGCACATAGTGCCTTCCTAGTCATAGAGTGATTCCATCCCCAAATTGCATTTGCACGGGTGCTTTTATTGCTACCTTCTTTCTTTGTCCTGGTGGTGGATCCTTCTATCCCAGCCAACATGATGGAAATAAAATAGCTCTAGGGAATTTGATCGCTTCCTTGGATCTGTTTTGACTATATATTAATTTCAGTTAACTTAAAAATGTTCATGTGTGCAACCTAATGTTAGACATATAAAATACAATTTCTTATTTTTTAAAATATCAAATAATGTATTTTTTTAACACATGGTTGTTCGAAAAGTTTCAGGCATTGTTTGGCATTAACTTAGTTCAAGGATGTTAATTAATTACACAATTAATATTGTTTGTTCCAGGGCAATCGACCTGTCGTCGACTATGGAAATCACATTAACACTACAATGTCAGATAATAAATGTCTGACATGTACCTAATGTCGATGTCATCATCACACAGGACACCCAACCTCCAAAGATTTTTGTATTCACATCATCATTGTAATTGTCATGAAAAAACAACACTAAAGCCGATGCTCTTTGTAGGTATGGAAACCCTGCAGTCTAAGTGCTTTCACAATGACATGCCTGCCTGTTCACCACATTACCTCCCTACAGTCAATGGAATTGTTCCCATTGCCACCACCAGTGTCAATGTCTGAAGCTGAAATTATCTGGAGCTTGGAGTCACCACCAATGTGGATGCTTGAAGTTGAAGCTACCTAGAGCCTGCGATCACGACTTGATACACTTGAAATTAGTACCAGTAGTGATCAAAAGTTGATTTTATGTCAATTCTGTTACTACATACAGACGTCGCTCAACAAATTTTGTGATAGAAGTTGGTTGTTTTTCAAGTATGTTACAACTTTGAGATAGAAGGTTCTGTAATTTTAGAATGTTGATTCAACCACTCATACAGTTTCTCACCTTCCTGAGGATCCAAATTTATAATTTCCTTATGAGTATATTTGAGCATGGAGTAATATTTGGTGTCACTTCCGAATATTATAGACCATTTTGTGAACCACGATGTATGCCACTCCTATGACGAAAGATATAGGCTGGTGTGATCTGCAACATTTGATACACTTGCCAATTATGTGTTGTTGGAAGAATCTATATACTTCAACAAAGCATCATTTTGCAGGCGACTTGAACATCCCTTCCACTTTATAGCAAGAAAACAAATACATTCAACATACAAATCTTTAAGAAAACCTTTCGACCAAGAAAACGATCGAATACAGGGAGAATACCAGTCACAAGATACTTGACTTTTTTGTATCAACTTATGTTGGCTAACATAATTTTTTTCTGCCAAAGTTGATGTCACATAAAACCACTCCCTCGTCTTTGAATTGGGCTTGAATCACATCTCTAATTTGTATCAGATATGGATGAACATGAGCATTACAAGGAAGGCACCTTAAACCCCAAGTTTTTGATGATAGAGGGAAGTTAACACTTAGCAAAGTATGGATGGTTGAATAAAAAACTAATGCAGGCAAGACATATCTAAAAGAGACAAACTATTCAGGAAGCTAGGATAGGTCTAGCTGGCAGAACCCATGAATTCCAAGACCTGAAATTGATATTCAACTTGTTGTTTTTAACTAAGCAAGCATTTGATGATCAAGTTGAAATCCATAAAAGATTGTCTACAAGCTTAATTCTTGTACATGTTTTCCTTTTTTGTCCACGGGAGCCACAATCGTAGTCATTATGGAAAACACATTTAAATTTCAGAGAATATGTGCTGAACTATTTCAAGACAACTATTTTGGGAAATAATCTCAGTTGTATTTTGTAACCCAGTTTATCTTAATATAAAATATTTGAGGTTTTTGTATGGTGTTTTCCAATTTCTAATATATATATATATATATTAAATTGACTCATTTTCCTGTACAACTATTGATAGACGAATTCAACCTCTTTCTACAATAATTTAATACGCTCTTTGATCCGTAGTTAAAAATGCACGAAAAGCTTTTGTTTCCCCTACCCAACACTTCGATTTAACTAAAAGCTACTCTATTCACTCTTTATATTTTACATGGAAGAATAATTTGTGATAGGACACAATTATGTGGCACCCACCCTATACTTAAGAAATAAATGGGTGGACCCCCCCTTCTTTCATTCTTCGGGGCCGCGTAAATAGAATCAATTAATGAATCTATTTCAACATGGCAACTCGGCTGTTGACGTCAAGTTCATGTTCAATATTGTGCATATATTACAACTTCTTCTATTTGAGAATATCCTTGCATATAAAAAAATGTTACGTTATATATATATACATATATATATATATATATATATATGTATGTATGTATGTATGTATGTATGTATGTATGTATGTATGTATGCATGTATGTATGTATGTATTTATTCTTTTCTTTTCTATTGCTTATGGGTTTGAACAAAATTTGCGAGGCGGAAAACACCCTACAAATTGGAAGATGCTTTACATTTGGACCAAAAATAATCTATTAATATATATTAATCTTAATACTATTGGAATAAATATAACCAAATTCTCTTTAAACATGAATTTGTCTTTGTCGACCCCTAAGTATATTACATAGCTGAGACTAAATGTTCGTTTCTTCCTTTCTTTTCCCTCCTCTATACTTACCTGTTTTCCCTTTGTCTTATTCCCCTTTATTATTCCTTTCTTTGTATATACTTAGTCACATTTCTATGATCATGGCTTCCTGAGTTGGCGGATTGGAATATGCTCATCTTCATTTATATCTTCACATCATCAGCCTGACCGACCATCGTCCCTTTCAATAATTAGCCAATTATCTGACAACTAGTTCCCAGGTTAGCGTTATCGAACACTTATGCCCCATGTTCCGTCATATACATCTTGCACCCAAAAAAATTTGTGATCTGCAATTTATGCTTTTACTAGTGAGAAATCACTAGAGGTTCGAAAATATTGGCATTAATAAACGAACAATAGATGTTGTTCTGTGAGATACTTACCCCTTTTTCCCTTTTCTTGTTCCCCTCTATTATCCTTTTATGGTTATATACTTAGTATCCTTTCTATGATCACAGGTTCCCTGGTTGGCGTACTGATAGATATTCATCTCCATTTATATTCTCACATCACGAGTCTGATCGAACGCCATTCATTTCCATACTTAGACAATTTTATGGCTACGGTTTCTGGGGTTGGCGCTATCAAACTCTCCTGTCGCTTGTTCTGTGATATACATCTTGCACTCAAAACTTTCGTGATCTACAATTCCACCCCAGACTCTTGAACTGGCAAGCTTCACTCTACCCAGGTTCACAAAATTTTCAAAGCATCTATTGCTTCCTTCCATCCCCACTACCTTCGTACTCTTCCCAATGCACATTAATTATGGTTTTACTAGTGACAACTCAACACACTGGTACAAAACAATTTTCATTAACAAGAAAAAACATCGAGGACATCATCCAATAACACGCCTTAAACTGCCATTTACGGTACTCTGAACGACCGTCGTTCCTTTCCATACTTACCCAATTTTTTCCACATCTTCTGTGATATACATATTGCACCCGAGGATCCTCCAACTCGCAAGCTTCACTCTACTTGGGTTCACAAAAAGTTTCAAAGAAATTATTGCTCCCTTCCATCCCTACCACATTCATGCCCTTCACAATGCACATTAATTATTCAAGCCTCTAGATTGCACTTCCATTGTTTCGTGACCTACAAACAACACTCAGGCCTTCATGATATACAAATTGACTTCTGGACTCCCATATTGTCCCCTCTTCCGTGTCACCCATTATGAATTCAAAACTTCTGAGACATACAATTTGACCGTCGGGGCCTGATGTCTTTTGGGGAACCCTTTTCACCTTATTTTGGATCCTCGGGTTGGTGGGTTCACGAAATCTCCAATTCCTAGTCACTGTTTCTTATGCCCGCCACCTTCATACTTCTTTCCAAATATGCAACAACAAAGGTTTAATGCTAAGAGTTCATCATGAAACAACAGTAAATATCGTCATTAATAAGCAAAAGGCTCGAGGAGATAGTCACACTAACGATCCCTACACAACTTGTCAAGAAACATGCAGAAAAGATCTTGCTAGGTAATGGGATATCTATTACAAATTTCAATATATTAGTGAAAACGAGTATGGCCTACTATTTCCCTATTCCATACTTAGACACTTTTTCGATTGCGGGTTCCCGAATTGGCGGGATCAATATTGTGTTTCCAATGTTCCGCGACTTGGAAATAGTACTTGGAGTTCTGTGATATACAATTTGTCCACTGGAATGCCTCATCACGAGCCCGACTGACCATCGTTCCTTTCAATACTTAACCACAAGTTGGCTCTATGTTCATGATGTGGTACATTTATGTGGTTGCACATGCTGCAACCACTATGTATTGAGTCCGGCCTGTTGTTTTCCTATTCCATACTTAGACAATTTTTCAATTGCGGGTTCCCGGACTGGCGGGCTCAAGATTGTGTTTCCAATGTTCTGCGACTTGCAAATAGTACCCAGAGTTTCGTGATATACATTTTGTTCGTTGGAATGCCCCATCATGCCCTCTTCTGTGTTATGAATTTTTTGGTCAACACTTCCGAGACATACAATTTGATGCTCGAGCCCTCACCTTTGCTGGTTATATCTTGTAACCCTATTTTGAAGCCCGACTGACCACTTTCGATAATTATCCATTCCTTAATTGTTGTTCCCTATCCCCGCAACCTTCGTACTTCTTTCTAGATATGCAATTAGTAATCTTTAATGCTAATAGTTCGTCATGCAGGAACCGTAAGGATTTCCATTAATGAACGAAAGGCTCAAGGAGATCTCCCAGACTTTCGCAATATACAAATTGATTGTCGGACTCCCACATAATCCCCTCTTCTGTGTTACACATTTTTCACTCAAAATTTCCGAGACATACAATTTGACCGTCGGGGCGTCATGTCTCTTGGGGAACCCTTTTCACCCTAGTTTGAATCTTGTCTAACCTCTTTCCATACTTTTCCATTTCATGGAATCTCTTTTTTGGATCCTCGAGTTGGTGGGTTCACAAAATATCCAATTCCTAGTCATTTTTTCCTATTCCCACCACTTTTTCACTTATTTCAAAGTATGCAACGACCAAGGTTTAATTATAAGAGTTCATCATGCAACAACCGTACAGACCATATTTAATAAGAAAAAGGCTCGACGAGAAAGTCACATTGACTATCGCTCCACAACTTGCCCAAAAACATGAAAAAAAAATATTTCTAGGTAATGGGATATCTACTAAAAATTTCAATATATTAGAGAAAACGAGTCCGACCTACCATTTCCCTATTCCATACTTAGCCACTTTTTCGATTGTAGGTTCCCGGATAGGCGGGCCCACGATTGCACTTCCAATTTTTTGTGGCCTACAAACAATACTCAGAGTTCTGCTATATACAAATTGACCTATGGACTATCCCACCATGACCTCTTATGTGTTATGTGTTTTGCACTCAAAACTTCTGAGACATACAATTTGATCGTCAGACCCTCACCTCTCATGGTTATACCTTGTAACTCGATTTTGAATCCTGCCTAATCACTTTCGATAATTATCCATTCCTTAATTTCTCTTTCTCGTCCCTGCGTCCTTCGTACTTCTTTCTAAATATGCAATTAGTAAGCTTTGATGCTAACCACTAGTCATGCAGGAACCGTCAACATTGTCATTAATGAGCGAAATGCTCGAGGATCTCTCCCATTAATACACATTAAACCAAGATCTATGGAGAGTTATATTATCCCTTCTGATTGTTTATCTCAAACAAAATGGAATGTCTTTCACGGGTTGTCGCATTGGCGTGTTCACAAAATCTCCAATCCTTAATCGCTCTTCATCATACCTGCCATCTTTGCACTTCTAGGTATGAAATTACTAGTCTTTAATTCTAACATCGCATCATGCAACAATTGTCGATATTGTCATTAATGAGTGAAAGACTTGAGGAGATCTCACATTCACACACATTGCACCAAGATTTGTGGAGGGTTATATTATCCCTTCCAACTCTTCATTTCAAACATCATCTAGAGAAAATGAGCATTCTCCTAAACTTATGGCAGCCACTCGACAACATTTATGTGGAGATACAATGAGTATCTTCATGCATGAGGACTAGAACTTCCAATGGTCCAGGGCATACTCTTACTAATCATCCCATTCCACCCAAAACAAAGTGATTTGGACCTCTGGAATCGCTCGTGCAGGTTGCGTCCCTGAAGTTTTTGACTGTAAGAAAGTGGTCTCTTGGTGCACCGAAAAATATATTTCAAGCCAAATAATTATTCCACTGTGTGAACATTCTCTTGTTTCTTTGTCACCTTGGGTCTTCCGCAACATTTTAAGATTTTTGGAGCCAAGATTGACCTTTAGAGGACAACACTACAAGACGTTCCTATAAAAACATGATAACGGGTTGGACCTCTTACCCGAATTCCTGGAAGACCCGAAAGCAGTTCCTGAAGATATCACAAATTTGTAGGTCAGTTCCATTAGAAATCCATTCCAGGAAATTGCCTGGATGTTTACAATAATAACGGGACAGGAATCCACGACAAGCATTTCTTGAATGGTTCATTATATTTTGTATTTCACAGTCAAGGAACAATCCATTTTTGATTGGGGGAAGCTAATTTCCATTGAAATTTGTTCCCAATTGTCACGATTCAAAGAAGAGAATAAATTTTATATGTCATCCTACTTGGTTTCCATGATAGCACATTGTTGTTCGTTTCTAAAACTATCTCTGTCCAATAAGATAAACTATGAATTCGACCCAGTAATGTTCTGGTACCGGGCCTTGTGGAGGCACAAGGCCTCCCATTGTTTTTATGAGGTTTTTAATGACTTTGTCTCGGTTTTCAAAGATTTATTGTTAGGAAAGGATGCTCCCCAGATGTCTGGCCAGGCAACCAATTTTTTGGACAGGAAGGGGACACTTGAACAAATGGAAAATTACAGTGTAATAACGATTTTTGGCTCCAAGGAAAATCCTTCTTTCCTTCCATGTCATATCACAGACAAGATGTTTGTTACAGAAATAACAAGGAAATACAACTATTGGTTGCATTTTTTTCCATGGAAAGAGAAAAAAATAGTTCATTCCTCTACCTTGGAAAGTCGGGGAATTTGTGTTCAGGAACGTCAACAGGATTGATGAATTTGCAAGCCATTTTAATAACTGGAACCTAAAATATGTTGAAAGGCTAAGAGGGTTTGACGCTAATGGGATTTTTCTAGAACATTTACTAGTAGTTTTTTTTAGCAATTCTTTTATCCATACACGCCTAAATGAAGTTAGATACAATGAAGACAACACTCCTGCTCCCGACGATGGTGATGTAGAGACATTGCAAAGAACAACTGAATTGTACAGACAACAGGGAAAAGGCTCTGGTGAGAAGAGTGTCCATTCCTTGACCAACACTCCCAAGAGCACGACATCATGGAGCATCGCTTCAATGGCCCACCTTGGTAAGAAAGTAACCTAGAATTCTTTAAACAAAGGAGGAGATAAGAACCCTCCTCACAATATTCCCATGACAAAGAAGAGAAAAAATGTTGTAGGGCAGGCGGAAGAGACTGAAACTGAAAGTGAGAACATGCGACTTGACACTGTTGTGGATGACTTGTTTCGCAAAGCTGATCAACCCGCGGACACAATGCACCATAGTTCCACAATGGAAATAGTTGAGACTGACATTTTTTACGTAAATGAATCCTTCATATTCCAGAGCGTTTTTTTTAACAGCTAATCTAAAAATTTAATTATTGAAAAGAGATATGTAACAAATAAGAAATGGAAATCTCATTCAAATATTAACCTTAGTAACATGAAGCCATCTGAAATCTCTTGATTTCACTAAGCAACTGCAGATGCTCTTGATGATTCCATTGGAGGAATTGAAGCAGAGAATTCCAAACTGAATGATCGAATCAAGGAATTGGAGGAGGCTTTGATTCCTACCCCATTTTTTTCTAGTCCTTTAGCAAAAACCATGCTTTCCACCTCTACAGCTAAGTTAAAAGGATCCTCCAGCCTCCTCACATCATGTAGAGGCTATGTGGAGAAGAATATCAAGAAAATAATGAAGCTAATTACTATAGCCTGGGAAAAATCATAAAATATAACTTCCTTTCAAACGAGGGCACATGCTTTGCACAAACATTTGCAGACAGATTTAAAAAATGAAGAACGTTTTGATCTAGAGACGAAACCATTTCATCAACATATCATATATGAGAAGAAGACAAGAAGATCTCCCCTCCCCAAACTGGATCAAACAATTAAAAGCATGCTGGAAAGAGAAAATTAAGAGCCTACATCTCATTGTCGAATCATGTGAACAAGCCATATCATAGAAAGAAGAATTATTCAGAAACCTGACCAAAATAGACTTAGATAGAAGTACCAACGAGGTTCAAAACCCAAACTTAATCCTCAACTCCTTGTCCTTAACCAAGCAAGCCTTTGATGAACAAGTTGATATTTTAAAGGGGTTGTCTTTAGAAATTTTTTACGACATCCTTGAATATGGTCAAGATGACATGGAGAACTGGCTAGTGGACTATTCAACACACAATGAAGAAATTGAACAAGCTCTGCATAGTATTTCTATCGATCTAAGGAAATTAGAAAATTATATTTTTCAATGTAAAAATCTGGGATGAAATCAACATGGCCCCCATGAGAAGCTACATTGAATAATGGATCCAAAGGAGAATCGACAAGCTCACCGACGAAGGGCAAGAACCAGTTGGCATGATTCCAATGGTCGTTGATGAGAGAAATAAAAAGGCATCGGTAAGAAAATAGAAAAGGGAGAAATAGATACCATCATAGTAATTCTATATTGATCACATATTACTTTCTTTATCAATCCACTTATTCCACCTATTTAAATAGAAATCTCTAACCAAAGACTGATAACTTCCAATTTCCTCTTTTCAGGTCTTCCTCTCTACTGTCGTGCACTTCTTATTTCTACAATCCTATTTCTTGTACTTATTTATTTTATGGTTCGTGGGAGCCCCAATCCTAGTCTATATGACAAATGCATTTAAATTTCCAGAACTATGTAACAAATCCCATAAATATGTAACAGACATTATTACTTTTTGATAAATTTCAAAGAAAACTACTTCAGGAACAATTTCGACGGTGCCTTGTGGGATGCTTTCAGAATGATAAATTAGTTCTATTCATGCATATCAATCATATTCTTTTATTTTTATGTGCTCATAAAAATTTTTCTTCAACTATGTTGGATGTCAGGAAATTGTGTTTATTAAATTTGAAT
>ML802219.1:126922-138379 GCA_009831015.1 Picea engelmannii | reverse complement strand
AATTAATTCCCAGTAGCTCTCTCACCTCAAGTGAATTCTCATGGGCTTGAAAACCCACTTCCTCAACACAAAAAATATATCACCTAGAGATAAATTCCTATGGGCCTGACATCCTACTTCTTCAACCAAGGGCCTAACAAATTGACTCTATGATCTGTAACATAATCATGTACTAGTATGGATGGTAGCATGGATTCCTAAAAAATGGTAGGAATCATGAATGAATAATATCTAGTAGATAGTAATTACAATATATCCCCAAATATATATATATATATATATGTGTGTGTGTGTGTGTGTGTGTGTGTGTGTGTGTGTGTGTGTTTCCTTTAAGACACATGGCACCGAAGGGTTTCCCTTTTCCCACTTGTAATTCATTCCCTTCCCCCAAGAACTTAGGATAACATAAATCTATATACATACTTTAGACTTTAGGAATAATAATATAATATTCCTTTGGGATTAATCCCTTGATCTTAGCCCCTTCTTAGAGTCTTATATCCATTTCCCATCCTAGTGGAGTTTATTCCCCCATATCTTTTGTGTGGAAGGTTGGCAATAGTGATGTACTTTATTAAAATAAGAGTGTTTACATATTACAATAATAGAAACACTGTCCTTTTATCTAATCCAAGCTCTCCAGCCTAATGGCCACATAGATACTTTGTCCTATAATATCCTATATTAGCATCCTATAAAAAAAATGTACAATTGGGGTTTGGCCTAGGGGTATTAAATTCCCCAACCCTTTATTTATGCATTGTCCTCAATGCAATATATACACATATACAATCAAAACTTCAAAAATATTAAAAATGTTGTGGGTATTCATCCTGCGTCATATCCTGATGCTCCCAAGTTGCATCGTCAGGACTGTGCCAAATCCATTGGACCTTTACTATTCCCATGGATCAATTCCTGAGCTGCTTGATCTTCCGGTCCAATATGCAAACCGGATGCACTGGAAAGTCGCCTTCTTTCTCCACCTGGATCACATTCCAATATATGACATGAGTAGCATCAAGTACACACTTTTTAAGAAATGATAGATGGAATATATTATGAATACACATTGATGCAGGTAAGGAAAGCATGTATGCTATAGGACCAATCCTCTCTAGGATTTCGAACAGTCCACAATAATGAGATGTTATCTTTGAAAAATTTCCCATCTTCAAGGAACTTCTTTTGGATTTTACTTTCAAGAACACACGGTCACCCACTTTGAACTCTCTGTGAGTTCCACTCTTATTAGCATAACTTGTCTTCCTACCCTAGGAAACCTTTTAATTCTAGTTTATTCTCACCATCTGCTCTTTGATTTCCCTGAGTAATTATGGTCCAACCATTTCTATGTCTACTGTGTTGTTCCATCTCACTGGCGTGTTGCATTTTCTGCCATAAAGTGCCTCAAATGGGATCATCTTTAGAGATGCTTGATACCCATTTTTATAAGAAAAAACCACTAAATGAAAGTAATCCTCCCATTTGTATGGTTTATCTATCACATACATCCTTATCATCTCTTCTATCACTTGATTCACCCTCTCTGTTTTCCCATATGACTCGGGATGATAGGTTATGCTAAATTTTAGATTGGTCCCAAATCCTTTGAATAATCCTTTCCAAAAATTTATTGTAAATTTTGGATCTCCGTCGAACACAATTATGTTGGGTATACCATGAAGTCGAGCAATTTCTCTCATATAAATATCAACAATGTTGGTTTCCTTGTAAGTAAGCTTTACTTGAATAAAGTGGGTAGCCTTAGTAAGCTTAGCCACCACCACCATGATGGAATCATGTTGCTTGGTTGTTATGGGTAGCTTGGTGATGGAATCCATTGTTACAACTTCCCATTTCCACTCAGGAATGGATAATGGTTGTAGAAGACCAATTGGGTGTCTATGCTCAACCTTGACTTTTTGGCATTCCAAACACTTGGAAATAAAATCAACAACCTCCTTCTTCATACCTGGCCAATAATATTAGCTCTTGACAACTGCAATGGTTTTCTGGTAATCCGGGTGTACAACATAAGGTACATTATGCATTTATTTTAAAATCATATTTATCAATTCCTGAGAATTTGACACATAAATTTTTCCCTTGTACATGATAATTTCAACCTTTACCAACTTATATTCTTCACTTTTCTACTGCAAATTACCTTGCGGAAATTTTTCCTTTACCTCCATGTATTTTTTATCTGATTTTGCAGCCTCTAAACTTTTGTCCTTAAAATCTGATTGGTACATGATAATGGATGAAACATGCATCTCATGCACCCATATGTTGAGTGCATCGGCCACCTTGTTCTCTTTACCTTTGATATGCATAATATCAAAGTCACATTCGCTAAAAAGTTCCAACCACATCTACTTTGTCTGGAATTTAGAGTTGGATTTCCAAATAACTATTTCAGACCACTATGGTCTATCCTTAATTAAAATATTTTCCCCACGAGGTAGTTCCTCCACATATTCAAGGCATGCACTATGGATTCCAATTATAAATCATGAGTAGCACAGTGCCTTTCATGTTCCTTTAATTTCCTTGATTCATAGCATGCCACATGCTCATTCTGACTAAGAACTCCACCAAATCCTTCTTTACATGCATCAATGCATACAATTAAGGCATCATTTGGGTCATCAATCTTTAATATTGGAGCACTTGTCAGTAAACATTTCAAGTGTTGGAAACTCCTTTCACAATCCGATATCCACTCAAACTTCACACCCTTCTTTTGCAAGGAAATGATTGAGTGTGAAATCTTTCAGAATCCTTCAATGAATATTCTATAGTAACCCAAAAGTCCCATGAATGATCTCACCTCAAAGACATTCCTTATTTTTCGCCACCACATAATGGCCTTTATATTTTATGGCTCCACTATTGTTCCTTCCTACGGAATAATATGGCCCAAATAATGAATTTACTTATGGTAAAATGAGCACTTTCTCCATTTGGCATACAAACGATGCTCCCTCAATAATTGTAATACCATCCACAAGTTTTTCTCATGCTCTTCCTCATACTTAGAATATATAAGAATGTCATCCAGTAAAACAATGAAAAAAGTATCTAAGTAGTCCCTGAAAATACCATTCATTAAACACATGAATAGGGATGGTGCATTTGATAACCCAAATGGCACCACCGTGAATTCATAATGACCATACCTTGTTCTGAAGGAAATATTGTTGATGTCTTCTTCTTTAATTCTTATCTAATGATATCCTAACCTAAGATCAATCTTGGAGAATATCTTAGCATCTTTCAGTTGATCAAAGAGGTTTCCTATCCTTGGTAAAGGGTAGTTGTTCTTCACAGTTACCTTGTTCAATTATGGGAAGTCAATGAAAATTCTCAATTTATCGTCCTTCTTTTTTCACAAACAACACTGGGGCACCCCAAGGTGACACACTTGGGAATATATACCCCTTCTTCAAGAGCTCTTCAAGCTTCAATTTCAATTCCTTTAGTTCTGGAGTGCTCATTCTGTAAGGAGTCTCAGATATTGGGGCTACTCCAGGCATCATATTAATGGAGAAATCAATATCTCTCTTTCGTGGAAATCATGTTATTTCTTTAAATACATATTCAAAATGATTTAGGACTACATAATATTCAATACTTGGCAACTTATCTTTAGGTGTCTCTTCTATATGTGTTGCAATTATTCAACACCCTTTCCTTAAACATTTCTTCAGCTTTAAGGATGAAACTTCTCGGATGGTTATTTCCTTGGGAATTCCCTGAACTGTCCTCAAGTTTCCTTCCTCATCCAAACAAGTAAAGGCCTTATTATAACAATCTAGGATAGCATGATTCTTTTCCAGCCAATCCATACCTATGAGGAAATCATATGATCCCAAAGTTATGATATTCAAATCTACTATTGTACTTAATCCATTCATGTCTATTGCACATATCTTAACCATCTCATTAATTTTCCTTTTATATCCTATAGCTAGTTGCACTAACCAAGGTTTTCCAAGCTTGCTTCTTGCCAATTGAAAAATTTCCACCATATTAGGATCTAGGTAACTATGAATAGCTCTTGAATCAATTAAAATAGAAATGGGTTGGTTGTTGATCTTACCCACCACTTCAATCATATGTGATTGAAACTCGTATTTCTTGTTATCCAAAGTTGTATATATCCTTGGTACATTTATGCCCATGTCCTCCATTGTTTCATCTTTTTGTACATGGTAAGAAGTATTCACTTTTTCACCTCTGTGAGGGAAATCTCTCAGCACATGATCTCCTCCACAACCACGACATTGAATAGGTGGGTTCCTTGGTATTTTCCCTATTTCCTCTATCATTCTGGGTACTTTAGAGGTTGGTTGTCCTTGATAATTATTTTTGAAGAATAGTGTCTTCATCCCCTTCTTCATATGGTCCATATTACTTTAATTTTTGTCTTCCCACGCCCTTTGGAAAGTTAGTCTTCCTTTATGTTGATCATAAAGACATTTATCCCTTATTTAGTTTCCTCTAGTTTCTTGGGATCATCATACTATATCTTATCAATGATAAAAGATGACATCCCACTTACGTACCTCTGAATATTAACATGTTCATCCTTGATGAAAGAAACATATTTCAGTAGCTCTAAAAACCTTCTCTCATACTCATTTATGGTCATACTCCCAATATTGAGTTCAAACAACTCCTTCATTTTATTAACATAGTATCATTTGGTCAAGTATTTATTTTTAAAACACCTCTTGAATTCCCTCCAAGTAACCTTATTCTCTTCAATGTGTTGCACCTACACAAATTGGTCCCACCACATTGATGTTTTTCCTTTGAGCTGATAGATGGAAATTCTTCCTTTTGCTTGTGAGGAGTAGTTATGTAACTGAAATTAATTCCTCATGCCCAGCAACCAGGTCTATGTATCCTCATCCTTCTTATATTCACCATCAAATGTAGGAGGATTGATCTTATACATATCTCCTTGTAGCTCATCTATTTCAGGCCTCCTATTATGCTTCCTGATAGAGGATGGACTTGAACTACTATGTTCTCTCTCAGTTGAATCTGAGTAGTATAGATGACTGGTATGTACAAGCAGAATTCTCATATCTCATGGTTTTTGGGGCTTTTGTTCCCCCGCATGCATTACCATTATTCATACCCGACAAGCTGGCTTGTCGTGAAGTTGCTAGACAAACCGTAATCGGTGGCATAAGCAAGGAGCTTAAGGGATATTCAAAGAAGGTATGGCCACCTTTTCCTGTTCATTTAACTTCATATTCTTTGTTAGATTTCGGGCATGATAAAGGTTAGGCAGTATCCCTAGAAGACCTAAAATTGGTTCTTATTGAATTCAATAAGCACGACCTGCAAAGGGTCGTAAGTAATCATTTGGCCAGTTGCGGACTCAAAAGGTTTGAACACGAAAATTCACCCTCGGATGAAATTTTCCGAGGCACAAGATCTTATGCCAAAATTTTGGCTCGGATACAAACCCTGGCATATGAAGAGAGGGCCGATGTTCTGAAATTCCAAGAACATCGACGCAATTGTCTTCCCACAGTATTGCGGGGTGAGAATCCGAGTACAACAGAGGTGAAACAAAAAGAATCAGAAGGCTCCGAAGATGCGACACCCAGCCAAGAAAAACACCAGGACGGGGAAGAGAAAACTAGGATTTTGTTGGCAGCCAATTCAATTTTTTCCATTGCCCTATAAGCTGCCTACACCTATGTCTTCTAAACTTCAAATTGTTGTCGCATTTTTTCAAATAGACAATATTTTCATTTCTTGCAACATTTGCAAATTGGTCTCCATTTAGTTTTCACGACTGTAAGCGTGAAAACTCCTCCATCGTTATTTGAACTGTCATGATCTTTGCACTTAACTTTGTTTTATCATTAAGTGGCTGTAAGGATTTTCGAACTATGCTTATTTGCCTATTCTTACTTTGATTGCACAACTGGATTTTATTAAACTGGTAAGGCATTGAGCATGAAAATTTATGTTTTTGATACTTGCCTTGAATGACATAGGGGTCATGGTTTATTTTTGTTTTTATATATATGATGTGATCCTTATTTTTATGGCTCTTGGCTTGTCGATTTTATGAAATCGATTGTCACAATGTTTTAAAACCTTTGATTAAACATTTATGAAATGGTGTGTTGGTTAAACATTTGGGTTCGATTTCACATTGAATGACAATGGTTCGAAATTTTACAATGGGGCATTGGTATATCATTCATCGTTTGATTTTTATGGTTGGCCGAATGATATGGTTTGAACTATGCTATGATTGATTGAACAGAAGGTTAATTCGCCAGTTGTACTTTGCCATTACTATTTTGCATGGTGGTAAGTAATTCCACCACCCTCGCATGTGCACATTAATGCTTCCCCTTTGATCGTTCATAGTGGTTAGACTGAATGAATCTGCTCCTGTGTGCTGGTGATTTCAAACCAAACCCTTACCATGTGCTCGCACCATGGCTCCAGTCATGAGGGCTGAACCGAATGGTAGCCAGACTCTAGTGATGTTCGACAGTGCCCACAGTAACCTTGAGGAAAATGGGTGGCTCCCGTTCATACAGAAATTTGATGGTTTTAACCTCTGCGTTGCCCAACAATTCGCATTGACCTTTGATGGCTGTTGAGCCAAGGTCGGCGATGTTCAATTGCAAATTGACGAGCAATTTTTAAGTCTTGCTATAGGTTTGCCTGTCACTGGACAACGATGGTCTAAGAATTGCAAAGTGGAAGAGGTCCCTTGGACACTGCTCTTACAGTCGCGTAAGGTTAGTTCCTGTGACAAAGGTTTACCTGTGACCATGCTTAAACAACGCTGGCATGACTTATTGATGATTATCAAACAGTTTATCACCTGCGAAGGTCGGTACGGGTTTGTTTTCTTACACCACCTTCATTTTCTTATGGTTTTTATGGGTTATCAGCTCAATATGCCGTATTATTTGCATAGAAGCCTGTTCAAAATGTCTAAGAAATACAAAAGGAACCAGGCTGATAGCAGCCTCTTTCACTATGGGCTGGTTAAAATGATTGTTGTTTATCATTTGGGGTTACACAAAAACTGTTGGAACGATTTCCTTGCTCGCAATGATTTTGAGGATTCGAATCCTCCACAGGTTGACAAACCTGTGGTTACCGAGGACAAAACTATACCCCCGGTACCCTACAGTACTCTATTACCTAAACCCTTACACGACTCACCTATCGACCTACCCCACTCTGTGACCAAGGATGTCAAGACTATTAAGCCTGTGGGAAAGAAGCCTAAAGCCAAGCCTACTGCAAACGCCAAAGGCAAAAAGAATGCCCGTTTAATCTCTCGAATGGCAAGGAACAAGCCGAAACCTCCTGTCGAACTAAACCCTATCGTGTTAAGTGAAGACTCTGACTCGGAAGTAGAGCATTTCTTGGCTAGTGAATACCCCTATTCGGAAGGTTTGTGTGCCAAACCCTCGTATGACTTCGTGTCAAACCTACCACCTTGCTTGCAAAACGACCCTAACTACCCAGGCATTAAGCTGCCTTGTGAAACCCCCGGTCATTCATCAAAACCCTCTCCTTCTCTGCCTCAACCTACAGTGTCATCCTGTGATCAATGCGGCTCATGGTTAGAGAGATATTATCTTGATGTGCCGATGCTACAGTCGAGAATTAAATCTTTGGAGGACCAGGTTACACTGCTTACCCGTCAAAAGGCTGAGCTACAGACCATTGATAAGAAACAAAAAATGACATGCTCCATCTTGTTTAAAAATGTGGAATCGGCCACGGCTGTGGTGAATTCTAAGCTGGCGTAATTGGATAGCCTCGTCGTCACACAGGTATGTGTAATATCCATCATTTTTGTAAATAGTATGAGTTTATATAATGATTCGAATTTGGTTTTGAATAGCTATGTTCAACATTGATTGGTTTCGTTACATTGTATACTTAGCCTTTCTTTGACTGAATGGAATTCCATTTTCGAGTTTACCTTCGATTAGATTTTAATCGATTTGATTGATTTGGTATGGATTTGAGTTGTTTGATTTAGCCAAAATGAATGCTCTGTTGTCGGCTGAAGTTGTTTGTATCTATTATAGACACAAGTTGTTTCTCATATTTCGATTCTGAACATGTTTTGATTTCGTTATAATGTATATGCTTTGATTGGTAACAAGTGTGATATGGTTAACTGTTACGGTTTTATGCCCATATGATTTTTGACCAACATGGATACAATTTGGATTATGTTCAATATGTTTTTGTTTATATGCATCCAAATCGTGAATAGATACGATTCATAACAGTTATACCCAGTCGATTGATTCGCATTGGTTTACTCCACCATGTTATCAGTTCGATTCATATTGTATTGAATATGCTGTTTAAATTTGATTTGAGGAATGAAAGTGACTATATACAGGTTCAAGATTTGTTTCTATATTTAACTCAGTCACGATTTGTTTCGATTGTTGCCCAGTTTACAATTATCACTTTTGTCGATCTGATGATGGTTGTGATCACTATTAATTGATCTTTTCTTTTGACTGTGTAATGCTCAGCGATCGAAATCTATGGCGAATTTTGGTTGATGTTGTTACGAATGTTTTATTTACCCATAATCGTAACAGTCTTTCCATATTTGTATTTAATTAAAACGACATGAATCTTATGCTACATAATTATAGCCATAACGAATGGATTATGATTGTGTTGGATTGGATCATATCACACACGATATGACTCACTATTAATTTCAGTTGATATGAAACAGTCTTGTTACTGTTTGACCCGATTTTATGGTGAAAGAAAAACAGAGTATTCTTACCCCTGTTTTCGATTGAATCATTTTTTATTTTGTTTAATTTGAATGATAAAATCATTTGAATCATTAGTGATTCATTTTTAACGATTATTGAAAGAAAATTGGATTTGATTCTTTTAAAAAGATTTGATTTGATTTCTATCTGATCCTGTATGCTATTTTAGACTAGCTACAAAATCACATGATTCTGTAGCTAAGTCTGGAGAAGCAATTTTTTATTGTTTTTCTAATAAAATATCTTTCTAACTTGATATTTTTGGTCTATTGCAGATGAATTCGAAATTGCAGTGGATATGATGAGCAGTTAGGGGATATTTGAAATATTTCACTTGCATTTTAGTTTCCTAGTTTAGTTGATTTTGGGATATCTCCCAGATTATGTAAAACAGTTTGATATTATCCACAGGGAGGTTTTACCCTGTGGAGAGACTTATAAATACCTATCATTTTTGTAATAATGATCATCCTCATTCGTGGGAGAACAAGGATATGGAGTTTTAATACAGACTGAGGCAGAATCTGGGGTTTTGTTACAGCTTTAGCTTCTTATTATATCAACATTTTGTTTCATGTTATGTATATCAATTTGTATTTGGTTAATGACTACTTTAGCTATCTTAATCATGTGTAAATGATATAATTTAATCACTGTAATCCATATCTGATTTCTTCTAGTGTTTAAAGAACATAGCAATTGCTTAATTCAGTTTGTGAACGACAGATTTCTCTTCTTCATAAGTTGAATTATCAAATATAAGTTTTTGCATAACAGGTTTCCCTTATTGCAGAAATTTATAAATCATATAATTGTTATGATTTTTTATGTCTTGTTTGTCCTGTAAACAGCTCGAAGAGCATTACAGCCTATCGTTTACGAGAAGCTTATGAATTAACCGGTGTGAGTTTACTTCCTCCGACCAGCTTCGAAGTCATCATACACAGGACAAATCTAGAGCGTTTCCAGTTCAGTTTGTCATTTGTTTGTTTAGTATATTTGTTAGTATTTTAGTTAGTTAGTATATTAGATTGTTTAATTTCAGTAAATTTTATTTCTTTTTCATTAAATCATAAAATCAAAAAATATTTCTAGCTGTCTTAGGGCAGAAAGCACATGAGTTTTACAGGTTTTATTCAAATCTGCAAGTTGTGTATATTGTAAATTTGTGAATAAGTTAGAGTATAACAAGTAGTTAAATGGCTAATTATTAGAGTTAGTGTAATAGTAATTAGTAGAATAGTTAGTATAGTTTATATTTAGTTTTAGTTTATTTAGTAGTTTGTTTTAATTTGATTAATGTATTGGTTTGTTTTTATTTGTTGTTAGTTAGTTTAGTTTCTTTTCTTTAGTTTAGTTTGTTTTATTTGTTTTAGATAGATTAGTTAGTTTAGATTAGTTTTCTCTTTGGTTTTCTTAGGACTTTAGAGCAGCCAACGGAGCCGTTAAACCTGTCAGGATGGTTCATTCCAAACGGCTTGGGTTATTAGACAACCCCGGACCGGTTCCACTTTCTCAATTGACGGATGGACAATTTTGCCCATCAACAAATGGCGCTAGAAGGAGGGCTTGAACTTAATTAATGGCATGAGGTGGTCGCAAGACTCCTCCCCCCCCTAATCGCTCACCTATAGTAACTAGAAGCCATTCACAAGATAATATCCCCCCTCAAACAACAACTACTTCAACCGAAGATCCGCAGATCACAGTTGAGCCAGCAACCCCTAATCCTACAGGTGGTGATACACAAGAGATTATCCGTCAATCTCTTATTAAAACACATAGTCCCTTAGCTCATCTTAGGCAACCAAACCGTCCGTGGGGTCAACCTTTAGACTTCTCTGATATCAGAGAACAGTTAGGTGATATTAACCTAACTGTGAATCCTACAGATCCAAACACAAATCCTGCTGCAGGAGGATCTGGGATACCTCCTTCACCACCTCCCTCATCTCCTTCCTCTTTTGGAGGAGATTCCTCTTCTGACGAAGGCAATTCACCTTCTCATCCTTCCACACCCACTACCCCAATGGCAAATCAGAACAACCCTGCTAGACCCTGGTTGGACCAGGATGTTGTAGTTGTACCTGGAGCCCAACACCCTTTACCTAAACACGCGGAGAAATGGCTTCCTAAGTTTGATCCCGATTCAAAACAGATAGCTGAAGATCATATCAAAAAATTTATGTTAGCCATCAGACTCCGGAATGTTGAACATGAAGACGTTGTCTGTAGGTTGTTCCCTTATACTTTTGAGGGTAATGCGTCCACTTGGTACTTTGCCCAACAACCTCATACCATAGTGTCTTGGGAAAAGTTTGAGTCATGTTTTTTGGAAAAATTCGGAGATGGCAAACCTCCAGAAGTCTTATTCATGGACCTTTCGAGCTTAAAAATGAACCCAAAAGAAAAAGTTAAAGATTTTAATCAAAGATTCTTAACGCTTAAAAATCGAATCCCTGTAGATTCTATGCCTGCTGAAAGTCTTGTAATAGCTTACTACACTAAAGCTCTACATCAAAGTATAGCTATTTGGGTTAAACGATCTAAAAAGGCCACGTTATTAGAAGCCTTCGAAGAGGCTACTCAGATTGAAAAAGACATACTTAGCCTTAAGGACTCTTCTAGCAAC
>ML802219.1:108400-126872 GCA_009831015.1 Picea engelmannii | reverse complement strand
ACACTAAAGCTCTACATCAAAGTATAGCTATTTGGGTTAAACGATCTAAAAAGGCCACGTTATTAGAAGCCTTCGAAGAGGCTACTCAGATTGAAAAAGACATACTTAGCCTTAAGGACTCTTCTAGCAACGAAACTGAGACTATTTCTTCTTCCAAAAAGAAGATTGAAATTCTCCCAAGACCCACACAAAGCAAAACACAACCTGAAAACTCTGATTTGGAAAATTTAACTAAAGTTGTACAAAAATTGTCTAATCAAGTTATAGATTTAAAAAGGTCAACTAAAGAAGCTTCTTCGAGTAAAGGACCCTACAAACCTCCTTTCCGAAAGCCTTTTCCCACCAATCGACCTAATCTAATCCCGAAGGCTTGAACCTAGAAAGTTTGCAATACGCTCTTCAGAAAATTCTAGAAGCCCAAGATAACTTGATGCCTCCTGAAATCCCTCAGGAGGAAGTCGAGCAGGAAACAGTTCAAGAAGAAGAGTCTTCTCCAAATATCTTTGGACACTTCTCGGATAGCATCTTTCAAGCTAACTTCGATACTGTTCACCCTTACAACACCAGGAGTAAGACAACAAACAAACCTCCTGCCGAAAACACTACAACTTCACCTCCAAATCCATCTAAATCAGAAGAAATTAAACAGAGTAATGTCGACCCTAAATTAGATTATGATGTTGTTGAAGATCTGAAAAAATTAAGGGCTAACATTTCTATTTATGAGTTGTTGAAGTTTCCATTTTTGTTACAGAAGATGTTGCAAAATATTTCAGAAAATGGCAAGAATGGTAATTCAAATGGTAACAAGGTTGTGCAAAGCAAAGTTCCGCAGAAGACTTCCACTAAAAATAATCCTGATCCTCAAGATAAATGAAGCCTTCCTGTAACTCCTATAAATAATGTAAATAATGTAAATAATGTAGATAAAGTAGCATTAGAAAATGTGAGTAAGAAACCACAAGCTACTACTCTAAGTACTCGCAAGAATGTACCTCCTTTTCTTTTAACTTTCGAAATCTTCAAAAATGTGCATAATTGTATGGTTGACTCAGGAGCATCATCAAATGTGATGCCTTGGTCTGTTTGCCAAAAAATTAACGCTGAAGTGGAACCATCTTCTTTGAAAATCATACAAATTGATCGAACATATGTAAAAGTTATAGGCGAACTAAAAAATGTATTGATTAGATTATCATCTAACCCAACGGTTCATCAGGTTATTGATATAATTGTGGTGGATATTCCAGAAGTGTATGGTCTATTTTTGAGCAGGGACTGGTCGGAGCAGCTACATGGTTACTTCACGACGGACTGGTCTCACTTATGGCTTCCAGAGAACGATAATCCCAACAAGATCAGGGTGAATCGTGAGCATTACCTTAAATTCATGGTCACGGATTTGAATGACCCCAATGAACCATACACACCTCCTGTTGATTCACCTGAAGTCCAAGGGATGGGCACCTTCTTCGGAAATTTCATGGCTGAAGTTTCACCTAACAACAATCTAGAACAACAGTTCGAGATCATAGCATATTTGCAACCAACAGCTTCTATGCAACAGTCCCATGAGCCTGATGGAAATCAAATTTGGTCTCTATATTTTGATGGTTCCAAGTCTAAAGAAGGAGTTGGTGCAGGCTACATCATTATCGATCCGGTAGGTAAGAAGACATTATTGGCTTGTAGACTAGAATTTGAATGTACTAACAATACCGCAGAATATGAGGCTTTACTGCAAGGTCTCAGAAAAGCCTTGGACATGCACATTCAAAATCTGGTTGTATTTGGCGATTCTGAAATAGTGGTCAGGCAAGTAAGAGATTCTATACACTGTCTTTCCCCGCATCTCAAAAGTTACCAGTCTGAGGTATGGAGTTTAATGAACAAATTTTCTGCTTTTAATATAAATTCTATTCCTAGATTAAATAATGCTGAAGCAGATCTACTAGCTAATGTAGCCTCTAAACTTCTTCCTGCAGAAGGCTTATCCCCAAACGCATTCTCCGTGGAGCTATTGTTTCGACCATCTGTTCCTGACAATATCACAAACTGGAGAGTATTTGACAATGATCAGCAGATCATTAAATTTCTGCACATGGAAGAAACCTTTCAAGGCGCAGTGATAGATGAACGCACACACGACGACAATTTGCACGACTTTACGGTAATACCTAATCCGAAATCTCCGGAAGCTCTATCGGACATGGTAAATTTCATACCCAAATATGTTGTTAGATTAGAAAAGTTTTATGATTTTGAAGATAAATTTAAAAATACGGTCAATTGCAAAACCAATAGTTCCTCATTGTCTTATGAAAAAGTCAATTTAGGGACTACTGAAAATCCTCAGTGTATCAATCTAGGCTTGGAATGTTCTAAGCAAGAAAAAGTTGCTTTTGTTAAATTATTTAAAGAATTTAAGGATGTCTTTGCATGTACTTACGATGATCTTAAAACGTTTGATCCTAATATTATACAACATGTCATCCCGATGAAGCCCCAAACCTTACCCTTCTAACAGAAACTGAGGAAAATGCACCCTAAATTAGAACCGACCGTTAAAAAAGAATTGAATAAACTCCTAAGTGCTAAAATATTTTTTCCTGTTAGACACACTCAATGGGTATCCAACCTTGTCCCAGTTCGGAAGAAAAACGGGGAAATTTGACTTTGTGTCGATTTACGAAACCTCAACAAAGCGTCTGACAAAGATAATTATCTTGTCCCTCCCATGGAACAGATCCTTCAACAAGTATCTGGTTCCGAGAGACTATCCTTACTAGATGGTTTCTCTGGATACAACCAAGTCTTGATGTCTCCGCCAGACCAACTAAAAACTACCTTCTGTACCCCGTGGGGCACTTATGCTTATCGCAAAATGCCCTTTGGATTGATTAATGCTGATGCTACCTTTCAGAGAGAAATGGACATTGATTTTCGAGGCTTAATCAATCACTCCCTAGTAGTTTACTTAGATTATGTGACCGTGTATTCTAAAAACAAAGACGATCATCTAGCTCACTTACGAGCCGTTCTGCTACGATGTCGTAAATACGGCATCTCCTTCAACCCCAAGAAGTCCATCTTTGTAGTAGAACAGGGTAAGCTCCTAGGATTCATTATGTCTAGTGATGGAATGATTATTGACCCCGAAATGACTCAAGTCATCGCTAAACTCCCCCCACCTACCTCCAAAAAATCCATGTAGTCTTTCCTAGGCCAGATTAATTTCGTGAGAAGATTTGTCCCCAGTTTCTCCGAAATGGCCAGGCCTCTATAGAACCTGATTAAGAAAGACACCCAATATCACTGGGGACCCACAGAAAACCAAGCTTTTAATGACATAAAGAAGGCCATAATAGATTCTCCATCTCTCATGAGCCCTGATTTCTCTCAAGATTTTACACTCTATACTTTTGCCTCTAATCGTTCCTATGCCGCAGTCCCAACTCAGAAGAATTACGAGAACAATGAAGTGCCCATCGCCTTTATGAGCTCTGATTTCAAAGGTGCTGAACTTAACTACCCAGCGGTTGATCAGCAAGCCTACGCTATTTTCAAAGCAGTTAAGCATTTCTGGTCCTATCTTTTGAAGTCAAGGACGAAGGTCATTGCCCCCTACCCCGCCGTAAGGAACTTGTTAGTGCAAAAGGAGTTAGGAGAGAAGAGAGCCAATTGGGTCACCTCCTTGCAGGAGTATGACTTAGAGATCACCCCAGCACAGATCGTGAGAGGTCAAGGATTGTGTAAGTTGGTTGTTGATTCAGAAATAGGATAGCGAGAAGATAGTGATACGTCAAACCTAGAACAACGTGATCAAAGTGTGATTTGTTGCGCACAAAACCTCATAAGTCCTTGGTACGACGATATTAGATTTTGTCTTGAACATGGATCAGCACCCCGTCACCTTGACCCCGCCAAGAGAAGAGCGTTGAGACTAAATTCCACCTCCTTTCATCTAGTTAACGGTATACTGTTTCGTCAAAATTTTGACGGCGTACTGATGTGCTGCCTCGAAAAAGATGAAGCAGAAAAAGTCTTGCTTGAGTTGAATGCAGGAGAAGCTGGTGGTCACTTCGGTGGCGACACTACTGCTCATAAGGTTTTAAGAGCCAGTTACTACTGGCCCATGCTTTTTAGAGACGCCCATGCCTTGTGTCGTAAATGTATCATTTGTCAGAAAGCATCAGGGCGGTTGAAAAAACCAGCCTTCCCCTTGCAACCCGTTTCAGTCGATTCTCCTTTCCAGCAATGAGGCCTTGATATCATAGGTCCTATTAACCCTCCATCCTCACAACAACACAAGTATATTGTGACAGCCACAGATTATTTTACTCGATGGTCCAAAGCTACTGCGCTAAGAGCTGTTAACACAAGTCAGGTGATTGCTTTTCTAAACTCGAATATCATCACTCGTTTCGGTATCCCTGATTGTCTAGTCTTTGATAACGCTTCATACTTTTCTTCTCTAGATATGAGTGAGTTCTCTTTGGAGAAAGGAATAAAGCTGAAGTATTCTGCTAGTTACTACCCCCAGGGCAACGACTTAGCAGAATCAACAAACAAGAACTTGATCAAAATTATCAAGAGAACCGTGGCTGAAAATCACAAGAACTGGCACAATGCACTGCTGAATCCACTATAGGTAACTCCCCCTTTTTCCTCGTTTATGGCAGAGAAGCCATTCTGCCACCTCACATTCTTCTTCCTTCGCTTCAATTGTCACAAAAAGTCCAACAAGAAGATTGTCCTCCTTTAGAAAGTCGTATTAACGCTTTGATGAAGTTAGAAGAAGTAAGAACCCAAGATAAGCATAAATTAGATCAACATCAACAACTGATTAAAAGCTGGTTCGATTCTAATTCTGCTTTTGATAGGAATTTTGAAATAGGCGATCTCGTCTTAAAGTGGGACAAACCACACGAAGGAAAGGGTGAGCACACCAAGTTCCAAAACTTATGGCTTGGGCCATTTTTGATTGCTCAAAAGTTGGGTCCTAGTTCCTTTCGATTACAGAATCTTGAAGGGCAGCTTGACACCTATCTGGTGAATGGCCAAGCCCTGAAAAGATACTTTGCTTGATAACTACCCTTGTATATTATGTAAATATTTCTTTTGTTTGTATCTTTCGTTTGCTTTCTGTTTTGGTTTTGATTTGGATTGATCAGTTTTTTGTGTTTTTTGAAAGATATGCATACCTGTGCACTGAGCCATTCAGACAAAGACCATAGAAAAATTTCTTCACTGAAATAACTTATGAAAGTTTGTACAAACATCAGTGATATTTTTCTGAAACTGATATTTATGTTGGAAAATTTTGTTGTTTGAAAGAAGTTTATTGATTTCAATCTCTGAGCAAAGTTTGTCATGATCATCTATTATCTTTTTACGTTGTCCCTTTTCCGTAAAGGAATGACTCGAAAGATATATCCCTGTCGTAGGAAGTTGTTTTTGTAAATAAAACATTTCTAGAACTGAATAGAGGAAAGTGTTAAAAAATTATGATGAGGTCTAAAAAATATGTTAAAATATCAAGATTATCAGCGTCACCCCGCTTAGCTATATATTTACAAAATAAAACAAAATAAAAATATTAATAAGAGCTGTGGGAAGTGTTTGTAAACCCGCCGAGATACTGAACAGGTCCGCTGGCAGTGGGTAAATGCATGCATGGCGCCAAGACAACTTCGTCGGGGTACTGAACAGGCCTGCTGGTAGCGAAGCAATGTCGGGTACATGAAAATCTGTGAAAAAATATAAGAAACCTCTTTAATGTCCTTTATTCTGATCTAGAACTTCTTGACAGGATACAGATGTCAGAGTGGGTTAAATGGCAACCCTGTTGAGGCTATGGACGCTTGCTGGCAGCAGTGGCCATGCCAACAGTATTGAAGATTTTATCATTAATATCGTGACTTGCTGATCTTAAGACTGTTATTAGTTTTCATCTTTTAAAACATCGCTAGAAAAGATGGTAAATGATGATGCTTGTACGATTTTCTGGTAGTTGTTTTTGAGTTGAAATTTTCTTTGCTGTCCTAATCTGAATTTATTTCTTTTTGACAGAGATAACTGCTTCTACCAGTGTGTCGCCATTGTTGGCAGCCAATTCAATTTTTTCCATTGCCCTATAAGCTGCCTACACCTATGTCTTCTGAACTTCAAATTGTCGTCGCATTTTTTCAAATAGATTATATTTTCATTTCTTGCGACATTTGCAAATTGGTCTCCATTTAGTTTTCACGACTGTAAGCGTGAAAACTCCTCCATCATTATTTGAACTGTCATGATCTTTGCACTTACCTTTGGTTTATCATTAAGTGGCTGTAAGGATTTTCGAACTATGCCTATTTTCCTATTATTACTTTGATTGCGCAACTCGATTTTATTAAACTGGTAAGGCATTGAGCATGAAAATTTATGTTTTTGAGACTTGCCTTGAATGACATAGGGGTCATGGTTTATTTTTGTTTCTATATATATGATGTGATCCTTATTGTTATGGCTCTTGGCTTGTCGATTTTATGAAATCGATTGTCACAATGTTTTAAAACCTTTGATTAAACATTTATGCAATGGCGCGTTGGTTAAACATTTGGGTTTGTTTTCACATTGAATGAAAATGGTTCGAAATTTTACAATGGCGCATTGGTATATCATTCATCGTTTGATTTTTATGGTTGGCCGAATGATATGGTTTGAACTATGCTATGATTGATTGAACAAAAGGTTAATTCGTCGGTTGTACTTTGCCATTACTATTTTGCATGGCGGTAAGTGATTCCACCACCCTCGCATGTGCACATTAATGCTTCCCCTTTGATCGTTCATAGTGGTTAGACCGAATGACTCTGCTCCTGTGTGTTGGTGATTTCGAGCCAAACCCTTACCATGTGCTCGCACCATGGCTCCAGTCATGAGGGCTGAACCGAATGGTAGCCAGGCTCCGTTGATGTTCGACAGTGCCCACAGTGACCTTGAGGAAAATGGGTGGCTCCCGTTCATACAAAAATTTGATGGTTTTAACCTCTGCGTTGCCCGACAATTCGCATTGACCTTTGATGGTTGTCGAGCCAAGGTTGGCGATGTTCAATTGCAAATTGACAAGCAATTTGTAAGTCTTGCTACGGGTTTGCCTGTCATTGGACAACGATGGTCCAAGAATTGTAAAGTGGAAGAGGTCCCTTGGACACTTCTCTTCTAGTCGTGTAAGGTTAGTTCTTGTGACAAAGGTTTACCTGTGACCATGCTTAAACATCGCTGGCATGACTTATTGATGATTATCAAACAGTTTATCACCTGCGAAGGTCGGTACGGGTTTGTTTTCTTACACCACCTTCGTTTGATTATGGTTTTTATGGGTTATCAGCTCAATATGCCGTATTATTTGCATAGAAGCCTATTCAAAATGTCTAAGAAATACAAAAGGAACCAGGTTGATAGCAGCCTCTTTCACTATGGGCTGGTTAAAATGATTGTTGTTTATCATTTGGGGTTACACAGAAACTGTTGGAACGATTTCCTTGCTCGCAATGATTTTGAGGATTCGGATCCTCCACAGGTTCACAAACCTGTGGTTACCGAGGACAAAAATATACCCCCGGTACCCTACAATATTCTGTTACCTAAACCCTTACACGACTCACCTATCGACCTACCCCACTCTGTGACCAAGGATGTTGAGACTGTTAAGCCTGTGGGAAAGAAGCCTAAAGCCAAGCCTACTGCAAACGCCAAAGGAAAAAAGAATGCCCGTTTAATCTCTTGAATGGCAAGGAACAAGCCGAAACCTCCTGTCGAACTAAACCCTATCGTGTTAAGTGAAGACTCTGACTCAGAAGTAGAGCATTTCTTGGCTAGTGAATACCCCTATTCGGAAGGTTTGTGTGCCAAACCCTCGTATGACTTCGTGTCAAACCTACCACCTTGCTTGCAAAACGACCCTAACTACCCAGGCATTAAGCTGCCTTGTGAAACCCCCGGTCATTCATCAAAACCCTCTCCTTCTCTGCCTCAACCTACAGTGTCATCCTGTGATCAATGCGGCTCATGGTTAGAGAGATATTATCTTGATTTGCCGATGCTACAGTCGAGAATTAAATCTTTGGAGGACCAGGTTACACTGCTTACCCGTCAAAAGGCTGAGCTACAGACCACTGATAAGAAACAAAAAATGACATGCTCCATCTTGTTTAAAAATGTGGAATCGGTCACGGATGTGGTGAATTCTAAGCTGGCGTAATTGGATAGCCTCGTCGTCACACAGGTATGTGTAATATCCATCATTTTGTAAATAGTATGATTTTATATAACGATTCGAATTTGGTTTTGAATAGCTCTGTTCAGCATTGATTGGTTCCGTTACATTGTATACTTAGCCTTGCTTTGATTGAATGGAATTCCATTTCCGAGTTTAGCTTCGATTAGATTTTAATCGATTTGATTGATTTGGTATGGATTTGAGTTGTTTGATTTAGCCAAAATGAATGCTCTGCTGTCGGCTGAAGTTGTTTGTATCTATTATAGACACAAGTTGTTTCTCATATTTCGATTCTGAACACGTTTTGATTTCGTTATAATGTATATGCTTTGATTGGTAACAAGTGTGATATGGTTAACTATTATAGTTTTATGCCCATATGATTTTCGACCAACAGGGATACAATTTGGATGATGTTCAATATTTTTCTTTTTATACGCATCCAAATCGTGAATAGATACGATTCATAACAGTTATACCCAGCCGATTGATTCTCATTGGTTTACTCCACCATGTTATCAGTTCGATTCATATTGTATTTAAATTTGATTTGAGGAATGAAAGTGACTATATCCAGGTTCAAGATTTGTTTCTATATTTAACTCAGTCACGATTTGTTTCGATTGTTGCCCAGTTTACGATTATCACTTCTGTCGATCTGATGATGGTTTTGATCACTATTAATTGATCCTGTCTGTTGACTATGTAATGCTCAGCGATCGAAATCTATGGAAAATTTTGGTTGATGTTGTTATGAATGTTTTATTTACCCATAATCGTAACAGTCTTTCCATCTTTGTATTTAATTAAAATGACATGAATCTTATGCTACATAATTATAGCCATAACGAATGGAATATGATTGTGTTGGATTGGATCGTATCACACACGATATGACTCACTATTAATTTCAGTTGATATGAAACAGTCTTGTTACTGTTTGACCCAATTTTATGGTGAAAGAAAAACAGAGTATTCTTACCCCTGTTTTCGATTGAATCATTTTTTATTTTGTTTAATTTGAATGATAAAATCATTTGAATCATTAGTGATTCGTTTCTAATGATTATTGAAAGAAAATTGGATTTGATTCTTTTAAAAAGATTTGATTTGATTTCTATCTGATCCTGTATGCTATTTTAGACTACCTACATAATCACATGATTCTGTAGCTAAGTCTGGAGAAGCAAATTTTTTTTGTTTTTCTAATGAAATATCTTTCTAACTTGATATTTTTGGTCTATTGCAGATGAATTCGAAATTGCAGTGGATATGATGAGCAATTAGGGGATATTTGAAATATTTCACTTGCATTTTAGTTTCCTAGTTTAGTTGATTTTGGGATATCTCCCAGATTATGTAAAACAGTTTGATATTATCCACAGGGAGGTTTTACCCTGTGGAGAGACTTATAAATACTTATCATTTTTGTAATAATGATCATCCTCATTCGTGGGAGAACAAGGATATGGATTTTTAATATAGACTGAGGTAGAATCTGGTGTTTTGTTACAGCTTTAGCTTCTCATTATATCAACATTTTGTTTCATGTTATGTATATCAATTTGTATTTGGTTAATGACTACTTTAGCTATCTTAATCATGTGCAAATGATATAATTTAATCACTGTAATCCATATCTAATTTCTTCTAGTGTTTAAAGAACATAGCAATTGCTTAATTCAGTTTGTGAACGACAGATTTCTCTTCTTCATAAGTTGAATTATCAAATATAAGTTTTTGCATAACAGGTTTCCCTTATTGCAGAAATTTATAAATCATATAATTGTTATGATTTTTTATGTCTTGTTTGTCTTGTAAACAACTCGAAGAGCATTACATCCTATCGTTTACGAGAAGCTTATGGATTAACCGGTGCGAGTTTACTTTCTCCGACCAGCTTCGAAGTCATCATACACAGGACAAATCTAGAGCATTTCCAGGTCAGTTTGTCATTTGTTTGTTTAGTATATTTGTTAGTATTTTAGTTAGTTAGTATATTAGATTGTTTAATTTCAGTAAATTTTATTTCTTTTTCATTAAATCATAAAATCAAAAAATATTTCTAGTTGTCTTAAGGCAAAAAGCACATGAGTTTTACAGGTTTTATTCAAATCTGCAAGTTGTGTATATTGTAAATTTGTGAATAAGTTATAGTATAACAAGTAGTTAAACGGCTAATTATTAGAGTTAGTGTAATAGTAATTAGTAGAATAGTTAGTATAGTTAATATTTAGTTTTAGTTTATTTAGTAGTTTGTTTTAATTAGATTAGTGTATTAGTTTGTTTTTATTTGTTGTTAGTTAGTTTAGTTTCTTTTCTTTAGTTTTAGTTAGTTTAGTTAGTTTTATTTGTTTTAGATAGATTAGTTAGTTTTATTTGTTTTCTCTTTGGTTTTCTTAGGACTTTAGAGCGGCCAACGGAGCCGTTAAACCCGTCAGGGTGGTTCATTCCAAACGGCTTAGGTTATTAGACAACCCCGAACTGGTTCCACTCTCTCAATTGACGGACGGACAATTTCGCCCGTCAACAGAGTCCAAAAACAGAGATAAAGACTCCCGACCCACCGAAAAAGAAGACTCCAGTTACTACTCCAGAACAACCAGCTAAGCAAATCGGAGATCCCATCGCATCCATTACTCCCTTGCAGTCAACTCAAGGAAACATAGATGCAGGGTGGATTTTAAATGAATAATTGAAACCTATAAGGATGGAAGAGCTCCCTCCAAATGAGTTCTTCTTTGATAAGAAGAGAAAGGCTATTGTAAAGAGAGAATTCTATCAGGAAGGGGGATCAATAGCCAAGAAGTAGAAAGTGTTGATCGATGGGGAAAACAAGAAGAATGAACAATTTGCGACAGAAATAGAGGGGACATTAGGGGCATATGCCACAGCGAATCAATTTTTAGTCGGGGTTTTGAAAAACCAGTTGAAGCGAAAAAATCGCCTCATCAAAACCCTAGAAGCTAGACTAGCCATAGCAGAGGAGGATGCCAAGGACTAGGTGAGCGCAGGGATAGAACAAGCAAGGTTGTCCGATAAAAGTGAGATAGAGCTGCTCAAAAATAAGCTCAAACAAGTAAAGCTGATGGTTCAGAATGGTCAGATACAAGCGGGCCAACAAAAATATTTGATTGAATAGCTACAGGCTAGAGTGGAAATCACTGAAAGTAAAGTTATAAATATTGGGATGTTCTAGTCCTCGACGATGGAGATTCGAAGCAGAGTTTTAGCAGCCCAACGAAATTTACTCGTCGAGGTAGAGGTAATTCGGGACAACTGCTTACTCGTTAATCAAGTTTTGGAAAATTTATCTATCAGAGAAAGAGAAGCTGGAACATCTCGGGTTGATTTTCAAGAGGCTGTAATAGCTACAAACAACAGGGAATCGGGAAGTACTCCCAGGTTTTCCATTTCGGAGCAGACCAGAGGAAATATTTTATTAAAAAAATGGGAGCACAGTATCTCAGAAGGTAAGTTGCAAGCCAAGAGGGTAACGAAATCCTTAGAAGAGGCATTTTGTTCTATAGATGGTAATCTCTTAGGTATTGATAACGAAGGTAATGATGAGGCATTGAGTCAAATGAATATAGCGAAAATCTCACTTGATTTGAATGAAAAAAAATAAAGAGATTCGGCCGAGATCTCACAAGTAACTATGGAAGACATAGTTCAAATAGATAAATGTATGATTAAACCAAGTGTGCAATTGTGTGCTATTGACATCATAGACAGACAGATGGAAGAACGGTTGTCGCAATTAGCCTGAGATAGTTACTCTTTTGAGGCCAATTGTCAACCAGAACTGTCAAGGTTGATATCTCGGCTAGTGGAAAGATGTGTTACTTGTACAGAGCATGCGAGAGGGCAAGCTTCTAGTACCAAATGAAGACAGAGATATGGAAATGAAACGATTGATCTCCTTCTTGTTGTAACTGAAAATCCTAGAACGATTGAGATTCCATCATATGTAAATTTGTATAAATATACAATAGAAAGAAGGAACCATGGTTGGACCTTTTTGTGTCGATTGTAATAGAGGTTTTCTATCTTGAGAGTTGATATAAAGCAAATCCGAAGATTCTCAATTCCGTCACGACTGTGTTATGAGTTTGTTTCTTTGTATCTCATTTTTCATTTCATTTCATATTCGTATTTGATGAATGCTTCGCTATAATTTAGTACAACCTCTACTATAGTGAATGAATTCTGGTTTTCTATATTGTTCATTGTTTTTCCTCTGTACCGACTATTAGCAGGTATAAGACTAGTCAAAACTTTAGAATTATATATTTATTTTATGCTTCATCGGGTTATTTCTTTACATTTTTCTTCTTTTGTGTATAAGTGAGATTCTCCCTTGATAGGAGCCTTACATGATAGACAACTTAATGTTTTCTCCCATCTCATACATCTTTATTAAAATATAACTCAGTTACGGGAAAGGGCCTTTGGTTTGCACCCTATTTTCACTCCTGGAACCGTAAACTCCCTTTTATACAACCGAAATTGAGACAACACCTAGATTTCCCCTGAGATTTTCTTATCATTTTGTTCCTCCATGACTGTCCCTGTAACAAGACAGCTTAATATCGAACCCAGACTATCAGACCAAACACATATTGCCTTAAATCCTTTTGATACTATTCTTAAAACAACCACTACCCGGGTTGAACTCGAACGTTCATGGGTAGTGATTGAACGGGATATAAACATCCAGAAAGAATTGGAAGCTAGACAATGCCAACCCAGAAATCATCCCTAGCTTCTCTTGCCGAAGGTTGAATTTTCTTCCTTATTTATCCCTCACTCACTTTTGAATTCCTAGACACTCTACTTCCAAGACTTAAGTACAGACTCTGGAACAACAGACACCAAGCTCACTAAATCCACTTCTTTCTGCCCCCCAAAAAATGACCAAACATAGGTCGTCAATTGGATGATTTTTCACATCCTGTGCATGTACAACTCTAAGCATCCACATACGTGGGATGAGATTCTTCCCATAGTTATAACAGGGATCTCCATATCTCTACTAGCCATAGTCGATTTCAGTTGGGGCTAGGATTCCAACCCTTGGGTCCCATTGATGTTGCACTACCTCTTGCCACCACATAGAAAAAATCTTCCCATGTTCAGTCCGAGACTAACAAATCCACCAAATTCATTGAGCGGATTTATCACATCCACCAACAACTCTAGGATATTTTGCAGAAATCCAATGCTAAGTACAAGAAGTGCCATGATCAACATAGGGTATCGCACAAGTTTCAAGTTGGAGACAAAGTTTGGTTACATTTGTAGACAGAGCATCTCATGGGGCCCCATCAGAATCTCCACCCACTTCACTATGGGCCTTACACTATCACCAAGGATGTGGGTAGAAATGATTTTGAGTTCAACACTCCACCCTTCCTTGGTCTGCACCCAATGTTCAATGTGGACCTCCTTCAGCCATATTTTCCACCATTATTGGACACCTCAGAGATCACAGAACATCTGAAACCAACATAGCTCAACCCTGACTGCATGGCATAAACATCCATTGATCAGATAGTGGACACACAAGTCAAGGCCACTCGCCAACAAAGCTTCCATCTTTATCAGGTTGTCAAGGCAGGGAAACTCCTCCACCAAGGCAAGTGGCTCACTCAGGGCCAAATCCAGTAGAAATTTCATCACCTAATGGGGGAACACAATGCAATGGAGAACATTTATTCCTAAGGGGGGAGGATTGATCCAGGTGGATATCGGTGGCCACCCACCTATTCCAACTAGCTCCTCTTGTCCATTTTTAGTTCAACATGTTCTTTTGTACTTCTTTGTAATTGTGGGTTCTACACTTCTAGGACTATCTGAATCCCTACGCATCTTCCAGGTGGATACTGGTGGCCTCTCACTTAATTCAACTGGCTTCTTTTGTATTTTTTCATTTCAACACATCTTGATGTACTTCCAGGGCTGTTTTGGATCCCTAAACAATGTTTTTTTGGCTAGCCATAGTCAAATTCTAACGGGCTATCACACGCCAAAAACAGAGGTCGTATGCAAACTTTATGACCCCAGGGAGTTGAGGTACCAACTTACCCATAGGGGGCCACATGAATTTTAGCGTTTCACCTTCTAGGGTTAGGTTTTTTGAATTTTAGGGTTTTGGAATTCATGAGTAATATAAAAAAGGAATTTGGAACCTTATTGTAATCATTATTGTCAGGAGGATGGGCATAGCATCCACATCTCTTCTTAGAGGTAGCTACTACCATTCAAGCAAGTCTTTCAGTTTTGTAGTTTTACAGTTTCAGCCTATTTCATTTATTCAATAGAAGATATTGTTCACTGAATATATGTGTTGTTATTCATATCTCTCTGTTTATTGTATTCAATCTGTTAATCAGTTCGTTCCGCTCCTAAATCTGGATCATGGGTCCTCATGATAGCATCCTACAGTGTGATTGGCCTAAAATCCTTCACCCAATCTTGCAAAGGTTCATCTAAGCCCTCTATGAATAGCATCACTAACCTCTGCTTAGAAATATCAGTCACCATGATTGCTATCCTCATAAAAATTGTGATATATGCCTCTGATGTACCTAACTTCCTCACATGCACCAACTCCCTAAAGTGGATCTCAAGATCCTTGTTATCGAACCCGTCCATCAATATCTAGGTGAAATCCACATATGATGTGATGTTGGAATTCCCTAATGTCACAAGCCCATGGTACCACCACTCATGAGCTTCTCCTTCCAAGTGTCGGGTGGAAAACTTAATTTCCTTTTCCTTTGTCACCGAGTTAACATGGAAGTAAGTGTCCAATAGATGTACCCATGATCAGGCTATGCACATGTCAGATCTGTTAAAAGATGGGATATTCAACGTCCCTATCTTGTGCATAAGATCAAATTTTTGTTGGTTTTGTGCTATCCTAGGTTTGTTCCTCATATTGAGGTTGCAATAGTCATGGTAACAAAGATTTACCTGGATCTCATCCTCTAATGCCTAGTACTCCCTGAAGTATGTGGTGACCTCGTCAACCAAACCTTATTGTCCCTATGATCCTGTATCCTTCTCCTAAAATAATGGTGGCAATAACGGATTATGTATTTTATTTCTTCCTATATAGAGGATACTATGTGCTGGAATGTGTGTATTTCTACCCACTGTGTGATTCCTACCTCTTATGTAGTTTCCCTCCTCATATTTCCCATTAGCACCTCTAGGGTTTTGATTCTCCTAATTGCTTGTAACAAACTGTGTTAGGAGTTTTTTTAATTGATCCTTCCCACTGACTACGTGTTGCTTCCCCTTGGATATGGTCTCTAGTAGCTATAAGTTCATGTCCTCATTATGGTCTCCCTAACTCCTTCTACTTCTACCTCCTCTTATGATTTTGATCCTGGGATGGGTTGTAACCCATGTCCTCTAGTTCTACTATAAGTGACAACCTTCTTTCATTTTGGCATCAATGCATTAAGAAATCACATGCTGGAAAGACCACCAACTCTGATACCACTGTAATATCCCCAATAAAGATATGCTAGGATATTTATTCTTCATTGTCAAATTTATGTGTTTCAATAGAGTTATGGGTTTTTGTCAAACAATTGCATCACATTTGTTATGATTTTATAACTTGATTGGAAATTTCTTACAAACATATTGCATGCATTCTACTCATATACATTTTTTCAAACATATAACATATAACCCAAATACACATGGAATAGAGTAGACATCATGAAATTTTAATATGGGTGGAAACACAAAAATACAAAACCTCATATTGGGTGTTATCGCAGCTACATTACATTACCAAACCACATAAGAAATATCAAAACCTGTAAATGATGCCTCTCTCTCTCTACTAAACAAACTTCTCTGATTCAAACCCTCTCCAAGAAATCCTCCAGGTCTCCTTCATCTACACTGCTTTGTAATAGAAGGTATTTTCCCCCCTTCCAAAAGACTCTAGCATCCTTAATGTCCCCTTTAGCATTCCAAAAAATCCCTCATGGCCTCTCAAATAAGTTACAACCTCCTCTAATCTCCCCATCCTACTCTAAATCCCCCACGGACTCTCACGAGTTAGCTAGGAATCAAATCGGCCCCTCTAAGCGGCTTCTCCAAGTGCCACGATCTTCCAATAAACCCTCACAGGTTCTCTATAAGCCCACATACTTGTAAAAAGGATAAATCAATGCTCCAAGATGGAAACACAAACCCCCTATGTAAATCATTGCACCCTCAAACTACATACAAACTAAAAATGGTACTCCGATGGAATTATTGAATGGAACCCCTTCCTGTCTAGCTAAGGTGCATATCTCACCATCGAAACCAAACCAACAGTGGAAGGGTTTTGTCAATAAACCAACGAAAACCTTAGCTCCAAGAGCACTCCAAATAAGAGATCAAAGCATAATGCCAAAGTGAAATGCTACCCCTCCTTTTATTCTTCTTCCATGCCTTATATAATGTTCCCCATTTTTCCCCAATTAAAACATGACTCTTATTTCCTCTTTAATATTTACTTAAACATTAAAAGTCATTTTTAATGTTTAAGTAATTAATAATTTTATTTTGATTAATGTCACTCAGAAACATAACTCTTCATATTCGAGTGACATTAAATAAATACCCTTGACTCCCTTTCCTTAAGTGACTATAGCCTACGAGAGTGGAGTAGGCTACTAATTCATCCTTTGTCACTATCAAGTGCAGGGGGGCATCAAACGATTGACCAACTCTTCACTGATGTGGAAAATATGATGATGTGATGTGAAATGTAGATGATGACATGGAATGACATGTCATCTTAAGGCACCAACTTGGTTGACATGGAATGAAACATTGATGCTGGCATGGAATGACACATCACCCTCCTCTTTCCTTCATCGGTGATCGAAAACTTCTCTTGGAAGAATTTGAACGTTGCACTGATTTTGTAAACACATGATCATCGGTGATACAAAATTTCCTTTGGGTACATGGAAACTTCTGCAAAATTCTATTGATCCCTGACCATCAACCATCAATGATAGAAGATTTCTTTCTGAAGCAGGAACTCCTTCACAAAAATATTTCAATCCCTGATCATTGGCCATCGAAGATTACATATTTATTTTTAGTATAATCAACTCTTTTCCAAACTCGCTGATTCGACCATGGGCCATTGAAAATTTTGTGGAAAAACTTCAACACTTAGAAAAAATCAACCAAAACCTAGGTGAATCTGGGTCGTCAATCTCCCACTCAAGATGATATTAATCGTCAATTCTTCTCCAACCTTCCAATAGACGAAATGAATCTAGACTATCGATCTATTTCAGTTTCTCAACCTTACAAATTTTAAATTTATCAAAATCAATCTCATCCATTGATCTCGCGGTCAAACAAGATCTCGATTTACGATTCGTTGAACTCTTCCCAGTGCTAAAACAACCATTAGAACACAATATTTTCACCTTCCAAGTTGAATTAAACACTACAACCTACATATTCACACTCTAGATCATGTCTTCGACTTCCCTAAGACATTCAAACTCAAATGTTTCCCATGAATTTGAGGATTTTCTCTCTATTTTCTCTTTGTTTTCCCCCAATTTCGTCACAAACAAATATGTAACATCGAATTTTACTCAAATTCATATTAGTTCTTGGCCCATACAGGCCCAATGTTTGAACCAAAATCTATGATACCATAATGTAACGTCCCCTAGCCTAGCTGAGGAAAATTACAGTGTAGAGAAACTCATAAAATAAATTTCTGCTGACTAATTGATTTCTTGTAGCTTATCCATTACGAAATAAAACCAAATTTAACTATTCTCTGATACCATTTATTAGATGCATCGGTAGCATGCTAAAATCATACATGAATGCAATAAATAAAGTTTTACATAAACATATAAATCATTGTCAATTATAGAGCTAATTCATAGATAATAAACTCATAATACAAACAAAAGAAAGATAAAACACTTTTATTTTAGTAATAATTGTGCAACCAGTTGCTTGGGATAAGTAGAGAAGTAGAGATTATGGTTGGGTGGAATGTCCATTATTTGCAGTTGGGTTGTGTAAATATGGATAAAGATGAGTGTTTTGGAAACTATGTTTCATTGTTGTCTAATTGTTGTGGTTTATTATGTGTTCATGTATGTTTAAATGTTGTTGTTTTCTTTCACAAAATTAAAATTACCAATG
>ML802219.1:79193-90870 GCA_009831015.1 Picea engelmannii | reverse complement strand
ATATATATATATATATATATATATATATATATATATATATATATATATATATATATATATTGATGATAATCATAGTAATTAGAATGTAATTCTTTTATTGGATCTTAAGAAGGTAAGGAATTACTTGGAATTTTTTAGAATTTTATTTATTTCTTAAAAAAATAATAAGTGTTCCAAAATCCCCATAATTTTGCTTATTTAAAAGGTTAAGAAAGTTGGTATTATGACAAATCCTTTGAAATTGAGATCTAATATGAATATATGTTGGATATTTTAAGAGAAATTGATTTTCCTCTTCAACCCTATTAATATTAAAAATATAATAAAATATTAACAATAAATGAATTTTAACTTCCCAAATTAATTACTAAAATAAAATATTTAGTAAATAAATTTCAAATTATTAACACTAAATTAGCCATAACTAACATAACATAACTACAGTAAATTCTATAAAAATTTGCAATTTTTTCTATCTTGTACTTTGTAAAAACATAAAAGAAAAAAAATTAGGTAAATCTTAATCCTCAAAACCTACCAACCCTAAACAATAATACATACAAAATTTATGATGGACTATACAAAAGACTATTCCCTAATCTTAGCCAAGGATTGTGAGCATACCACCATTGCTTCAAACAACCCTTGCAGTAAACAAGGAGTAAAATATCTAAATGTAAATACAGTAAAACATTTAAATTTAATGTTAATTGTCATTGTTAGACTGATAAGTTTAATCAATTAATTAACATCTTTTGTCATGCGAGGAAGTTAATGGGTAAAATCTTAACTTTTAATTTATTGTGACAACTAAAAATATTAAGAAGATATGAAATCTTGTCCATTAAAAACTAATATGTTATTAAAAATATATTAATTTAGACAATTTTTAATAGATATAAGTCTATCCCCATAATTAATACATTATAAAATGTTAAGTCCCTAATTAATATTAAATTTATCATCATTAATAATAATAAATTTAGTATCCTTATTATTCCCTCAAAGGGTAGAGGGACTATAGCAATCGATAATTCGTTAACCTCATATTAGTTTGTCCTTCGACTAAAAATATTTGCATAATCTCTATTGTTGGAACTAGAGAATTAAAAAAATTCATTTGTATATAATAAAAAATACCATATATGTCATGATCTTTGGATAACAAATTGGAGGTCTTATTGCGAGCTTAGCTATTCCCAATGTTTTATATGTTAGCATATCCAAAGTTTTTTATCATCTACGGTCTTTCTGAATTTTTACTATTTTTATTAAAATGTTTAGATATCCAAAGTTTTGAGCATCAAGAATGAGATTTTTATTAGTTGACTTCATATTAGTTTGTCCTTTGACTATTTTTTTTTCCATAGTCTCTATTGTTCGAACTATTATTATTATTATTACTATTTTTTTTATTTTTATTATTTTATATTATTATAAAATAATATAATAATTGTTTTGCGTATGTAACAGACCTGCCACACTGCATTCTTTCTTAAATGTTTACACAACGCGAGGCCTTTCAACAGTCCCGACAGACTTAAATGTTTACCTAACAGGCCTCACAACTTTAAATGTTTACTTAACATGCATGTTACAATACATTTTCATTTGATTTTTTTTATACAATGTTGTCTGCAGTGAATATGGGCAATATTGTTCTTCAACGGCATTACTGGTTCACTGGTTGAAGCTTGCTCGTTGCTTGTTCACTAATTTCTTGTTTGCCTGTTTTTGTTGCTCTTGTTTGCTTGTTTCTCTTGTTGCAGTTTGCACGCTTGGGATTCTGCGACCACGATGGGAACTGCGCTTCTGTCATTCCCCGTTGATGGGTGGGTTTCAGTACCATGTTTACCTTCCTATTCGTTGTTTGTTGTTTTCTATTTCCAGTTTGCAAGTGAAAATTTTCAATACTGGAGATGCCTGAGTCAAAATCCTCTTGCAGAACATCTTTGTATGTGAGGAGAAAATTTGATTTCCTTTTTTATATGTCACTATGGCTGCAATGGAGGTGGGTTCTATGTCGAACATTGGTGTTTAGGAACAAGACCGGGACATCATTACAATCATGTTTCTTTGGTCGTAGTAGTTACATACAAAGATGTTCTGGAAGAGGATTTTGATCGCTCCCAGTTTTGAAAATTCGTACTTGCAAACTAGAAAAAAAAAACAAACAACGAATAGGGATGCAACCATGGCAATGAAACTTACCCATGAATGGGGAATGACAAAAGTGTAGTTCCGATTGCGGATGCAAAATTCCAACCGAGAAAGATGCAACTTTCTTAAATGTTTAGAGAGTGGGAGGCCTTTAGATTGTCCTCACATCCTTAAATGTTTACCTGATAGGCCTAACAGCCTGAAATGCTTTCTTAACATGTGTGTTACAATACATTTTCCTCCGATTTTTTGATACAATCTTGTCTGTAGTGAATTTGGCCAATATTGTTTTTCATCGACATTCATGGTTGACTGGTTGATGCTTGCTCGTTGGTTTGTTGGATGTTGCTTATTGTTTTTTTATTCAAATTTGAGTTGAGGTCCTACAACTGCAGTTGGGCCTCTTGGTACTTGTTCACTGGTTTGTTGTTTGTTTCTTTCTCTTGTTTGCTTCAACTTTGCAAGGTTGGGGTCCTGCATCTGCAGTTGGACCTATTGTTGCAGTTTACAGGCCAGGGGTTGTGCTTCTGTCCTTCCCCATTCACCGATGGGTCTCAGTGTCGCGGTTGCATTTCTGCATTACTTAACAGGCCTGTTGCAATACATTTTCGCCTGATTTTTTTTATATATATTGTGTTGTTTGCAGTGAATATGGGCAATATTGTTCTTCAACGGCATTACTGGTTCACTGGTTGATGCTTGCTCGTTGCTTGTTCATTGGTTTCTTGTTTTCCTGTTGTTGTTGCTCTTGTTTGCCTGTTGCTCTTGTCGTAGTTTTCACACTTCGAATTTTGCAACCGCGATTGGAACTGCTCTTTTGTCATTCCCCATTGACGGGTGGGTTTCATTGCTATGTTTACCTTCCTATTCATTTTTTGTTGTTTATTATTTCCAGTTTGCAAGTGAAAAATTTAAATACCGGAGATGCGTGAGTCAAAATCCTCTTGCAAAACATCTTTGTATGTGAGGAGAAAAATTGATTTACTTTTTTATATGTCACTCTGGTTGTGATGGAGGTGGGTTATGTGTCAAACATTGGCATTCAGGAACAAGACGAAGACAACATTACATTCTTGTTTCTGTGGTCATGGTAGTCACATACAAAGATGTTCTGCAAGAGGATTTTGATTGCTCCCGGTATTGAAAATTCTTACTTATAAACTGGAAAAAAAACAAACAATGAAATTATAGGGATGCAACCATGGAAGTGAAACTTACCCATTAATGGGGAGCGACATAAGCGCAGTTCCAATTGTAGATGTAGAATGTCAACTGTGCAAACTACAACTTTCTTAAATGTTTATACAATAGGAGGCCTTTGCATGGTCCCCACAGCCTTAAATGTTTACCTGGCATGCCTCATAGCCTTAAATGTTTTCTTAACAGGCGTGTTACAATACATTTTCCTCCAATTTTTTTATACAATCTTGTCTGCACTGAATTTGGGCAATATTTTTCTCCACCGACATTCCTAGTTGACTAGTTGATGCTTTCTCGTTGGTTTGATGGATGTTTATTATTGTTGTTTGATTCAAATTTCTAGAGTTTAGGTCCTGCAACTGTAGTTGGGCCTCTTGGTACTTGTTCACTGGTTTTTGGTTTGATGCTTTCTCTTGTTTTCCTCAACTTTGCAAGGTTGGGGTCCTGCATCTGTAGTTGGAAATGTTGTTGCAGTTTGCAAGCCAGGGGATGCGCTTCTGTCCTTCCCCATTCACCGATGAGTCTCAGTTTCATGGTTTCATTCCTGTTTGTTAGTTTTTGTTTTCTATTTCCAGTTTGCAAGTAAGAATTTTCAATACTCGGAATGCATTAGCTGAAATCCTCTTGCAAAACATTTTTCGTATGTTCCTACTATAACCAAAGAAACAAGAGTGTGGTGTTTTCTTGAAAGTGGTTGTTCACCAGAGATTCCATCTCTGTCACAGCCATAGTGACATGGAAAAGATTGACAAATCTATGACAAGTTCATTCTGAAGAATACACAAATAACATGAAACAATTCATATTGATACTATGTAAATGATATGTGCACTTGGAAATGCATTTCTTAATCTTCAACAAATCTCTCCTCAACAAAAAGTTGATGTTGCACTTTCCCTGCCCCTGGACTATGGTTCAAGCAAATGTGTCTTCACAAACACATCTCCACTTGAGAAATGAAAATTGGAACATGGTTTTACAATTGGGCCACCAAAAATACTATTAAAATAAAATAATATGAAAAATGTTGAAATAGATATAAACAACATCTCTTTGGACTTGAACCAGCGTTTGTCGAGCTCCAACTATATTTCATAGCTGAGAACTTTTTTCCCATAGTTAATGTGTTTATATGGCTTCATAATTATGAGACTAAGTGTTGTTGAGTGAGGGATAAAGTTCTTATCTCCCTTTCTTTTTCCTCTTCTATACTTACCCATTTTTTCTTTTCTTCTTCCCCTCTATTATCCGTTTTTGGTTCTATACTTAGTCGTGTTTCTATGCTCGCGGGTTCCCGAGGTGGAGAACTGACAAATCCTCATCTCCATCTATATATTCACATCACGAGTCTGCCCGACTATCGTTAATTTCCATACTTAGCCAATTTTATGACCGCGGGTTCATGGATAGGCGCTATCGAACTCTCATGCCTCGTGTTCGGGGTATACATCTTGCACCAAAAACTTCGATGATATACAATTCGACCCCGGACTCCTCGAACTCGCAAGCCTAACTCTACCTTTGATGACTCCGTCTGAATGACCCACCTTTCCATACTTAGTCGATTCTTCAAAGTTTCGTGGGTTCACGAACTCTCAGGTTCACAAAAATTTGAAAGCATTTTTCGCTCCCCTCCATCCTCGCCACCTTCCTCCCTTCCCAATGTAGATTAATTATTCTTTTACTAGTGACAACTAACTAGAAAAGTTCAAAAATATTAGCATTAATAAGCAGAAAGCTCGAGGACATCTCCCATTAAAACGCATTAACGGACGAATATTATGGGATCTGATGATTTTTTTTGTGTCCATCTTGAATTGGAAAAAATTGTTGGTCATTTTAGTTCTTTTAGGGCATCATCATAGTAAGAGTGAAATATTGTGCTTCCCCACTGTCATCCACAAAGGTGTCATCCACAAAGGTGTTTACGTCATGTCCCTCTTTAATACTGTGCATATATTACAGGTTGTCATATTTGAGATTATGCTTGCATATGGAAATGTTAACTCATATGTTATTAGTGACAAATCACCACACATATTCGAAAATATTGGCATTAATAGGCGAAAAGTTCAACGAGGTCTCCCATTAAAACCCATTAAACCAATATTTACAAAAGATTATACTTTCAGCCTCCAACGTTCATTTTAAATACTTATTCCCATTTCCCTCTATCTTCGAAAACTTGGGCTTTAAGGTGCCTTCCTTGTAATGTTCTTGGTCATCCACATGTGAGACAAATTAGAGATGCCATTCAAGCCCAATTGAAATATGAAGGAATGGTTTTATGTGACGTCGACTTTCAGAGAAAAAAATTATGCTAGCCAACAGAAACTAAGACACAAAAAATTCAAGTATCTTATGATTGGTATTCTCCCTGTATTCGATCCTTTGGTTGGTTCAAAGGCCTGCCTGAAGATTTGTATGTTGAACTTATTTGTTTTTTTATTAGAAATTGGAAGGGACTTTCAAGTCACCTTCAAAATGCTCCTTTGTTGAAGTATATAGCTTCTTCCAACAACATGGATTTGGCAAGTGTATCAAATCCTGTAGACCACACAAGAATTAATCTTTCATCAGAGGAGTCGCACATATCATGGATTACAAAATGTTCTGTAATATTCAGAAGTGACACCAAATATTACTCCATGCATGAATATACTCAAAAGGAAATTATAAATATGGATCCTCACGAATGTGAGAAACTGTATGAGTGGTTGAATCAACATTGTAAAATTACAGAAATTTCTATGTCAAAGTTTCTTAGTGACTTATGGGTGCGGTAACACACTTGAAAGAAAGTCAGCTTCTTTGTCAAAGTTTGTTCACCGACCTCTGGATGTAGTAATAGACTCCACATACAATAAACTTTCTATCACTACTGCACATTTTTTTTCACTATTCGTATGCATATAATTGCATCTGGATCGAAGATCTTGCCTCTCTTTGCAAGAATATTCTCCCGATAGTTGAAGGTGGGTATATAATCAGGGAACGAGGCTTTCAAAAGATGGATGCATCGACAAGTAACTAGGAAATGTTAATGGAAAGGAATTATGGATTATGGACTTTGGAACACTTTCTGAAGATTGCTTTATACTACCACCTTTTGCAAGAAGTTTGACGTATTCAGGTAATGATTTGGTTTCTGAAGATCACCTTTTACTACCACCTTCATGTAATTATTTTGTTTCATTCTTTAGAATAGACCTTGATGTAGTAGATATTCCAAATCTATTTCCACCGAATATCAATCTTCATGTTGTTTCTTGTGCTTTGAATAAGGAGAATGCATTTCTTCTGTTGCAGTAGATCTGATATTTGAAAAAAAATAGAATTTTCTCGATGCTTGAAGTATTGACTTGTCTGGTTCAAATAAATCTCCATGGCCTCACCACAAGCATCTCTCAAGTTGTTCATCAGGATCATAGGTCGAGAAGCATAGAGTGCCTTCCTAGTCATAGAGTGCTTCCATCCCCAGCTTGTGTTTGCACGGGTGCTTTTATTGCTACCTTTTTTCTTTGTCTTGGTGGTGGATACTTCTATCCCAACCAACATGATGGAAATAAAATAGATCTACGGAATTTGATCACTTCCTTGGATATGTTTTGACTATATATTAATTTTAGTTAACTTAAAAATGTTTATGTGTGCAACCTAATGTTAGACATAGAAAATACAATTTCTTATTTTTTAAAATATCAAATAATGTATTGTTTTAACACATGGTTGTTCGAAAAGTTTCAAGCATTGTTTGGGATTAACGTAGTTCAAGGATGTTAATTAATTACACAATTAATATTGTGTTTTCCAATGCAATCGACCTATCGTTGACTATGGAAATCGCATTAGCACTGCAATTTCAGATAATAAATGTCTGACATGTACCTAATGTCGAGGTCATCATTGCACAGGACACCCAACCTCCAAAGATTTTCGTACTCACATCATCATTGTAATTGTCATGACAAAACAACACTAAAGTCGATGCTCTTTGTAGGTCTAGAAACCCCGCAGTCTAAGTGCTTTCACAATGACAGACCTTCTTGTTCACCGCATTACCTCCCTACAGTCAGTGGAACTGTTCCCATTTCCACCACCAGTGTCAATGTCTGAAGCTAAAGTTATTTGGAGCTTGGAGTCACCGCCAATGTGGATGCCTGAAGTTGAAGCTACCTAGAGCCTGGGGTCACGACTTGATACACTTGACATTAGTACTAGTAGTGATCAAAAGTTGATTTTATGTCGATTTTGTTACTAGATACAAATGTTACTCAACAAACTTTGAGATAGAAGTTGGTTGTTTGTCAAGTATGTTACAACTTTGAGATAGAAAGTTTTGTAATTTTAGAATGTTGATTCAACCACTCATACAGTTTCTCACCTTCGTGAGGATCCAAATTTATAATTTCCTTATGAGTATATTTGAGCATGGAGTAATATTTGGTGTCACTTCCAAATATTCTAGACCATTTTGTGAACCACGATGTATGCCACTCCTATGACGAAAGATATAGTCTAGTGTGATCTGCAACATTTGATACACTTGCCAAATATGTGTTGTTGGAAGAATCTATATACTTCAACAAAGTATCATTTTGTAGGCGACTTGAACATCCCTTCCAATTTACAGCAAGAAAACAAAGACATTCAACATACAAATCTTCAAGCAGACCTTTCGACCAAGCAAACGATCAAATACAGGGAGAATACCAGTCACAAGATACTTGAATTTTTTGTCTCAACTTATGTTGGCTAACATAATTTTTTTCTGCCAAAGTTGACGTCACATAAAACCACTCCCTTGTCTTTGAATTGGGCTTGAATCACATCTCTAAGTTGTATCAGATGTGGATGACCAGGAAAATTACAAGGAAGGCACCTTAAACCCCAAGTTTTCGATGATAGAGGGAAGCTAACACTTGGCAAAGTATGGATGGTTGAATAAAAAACTAATGCAGGCAGGACATATCTAAAAGGGACAAACTATTCAAGAAGCTAGGATAGATCTAGCTGTCAGCACCCATGAATTCCAAGACCCGAAATTGATATTCAACTCGTTGTTTTTAACTAAGAAAGCATTTGATGATAAAGTTGAAATCCATAAAAGATTGTCTACAAGCTTGATTCTTGTACATGTTTTCCTTTTTTGTCCGCGGGAGCCACAATCGTAGTCATTATGGAAAACACATTTAAATTTCAGAGAATATGTGTTGAACTATTTCAAGACAACTATTTTGGGAAATAATCTCAGTTGTATTTTGTAACCCAGTTTATCTAAATATAAAATATTTGAGGTTTTTGTATGGTGTTTTCCAATTTCTAATATATATATATTAAATTGACTTATTTGCCTGTACAACTATTGATAGACGAATTCAACCTCTTTCTACAATAATTTAATACGCTCTTTGATCCATAGTTAAAAATGCACGACAAGATTTTGTTTCCCCTGTCCAACACTTTGATTTAACTAAAAGCTACTCTATTCACTTTTTACATTTTACATGGAAGAATAATTTGTGATAGGACACAATTATGTGGCACCCACCCTATACTTAAGAAAGAAATGGGTGGACCCCTCCTTTCATTCTTCGGGGCCCCGTAAATAGAATCAATTAATGAATCTATTTCAACATGGAAACTCGGGCGTTGACGTCAAGTTCATGTTCAATATTGTGCATATATTACAGCTTCTTCTATTTGAGAATATTCTTGCATATAAAAAAATGTTATGTCATATATATATCTATATTTATCTATATATATATATATATGTATGTATGTATGTATGTATGTATGTATGTATGTATGCATTTATTTATTTATTCTTTTCTTTTCTATTGCTTATGGGTTTGAACAAAATTTGTGAGGCGAAAAACACCCTACAAATTGGAAGATGCTTTACATTTGGACCACAAATAATCTATTAATATATATTAATCTTAATACTATTGGAATAAATATAACCAAATTCTCTTTAAACTTGAAGTTGTCTTTGTTGACCCCTAAGTATATTACATAGCTGAGACTAAATGCTCGTTTCTCCCTTTCTTTTCCCTCCTCTATACTTACCTGTTTTCCCCTTGTCTTATTCCCCTCTATTATCCCTTTCTTTGTCTATACTTAGTCACATTTCTATGATCACAGCTTCCCAGGTTGGAGGATTGGAATATGCTCATCTTCATTTATATCTTCACATCATCAGCCTAACCGACCGTCGTCCCTTTCAATAATTATCCAATTATCTGAAAACTGGTTCCCGGGTTAGCGCTATTGAATACTTATGCCCCATGTTCCGTCATATATATCTTGCACCCAAAATTTTTTGTGATCTGCAATTTATGCTTCTACTAGTGAGAAATCACTAGAGGTTCGAAAATATTGGCATTAATAAACAAACAGTAGATGTTGTTCTATGAGATACTTACCCCTTTTTCCCTTTTCTTGTTCCCCTCTATTATCTCTTTATGGTTATATACTTAGTCTCCTTTCTATGATCACGGGTTCCTGGGTTGGCGTACTGATAGATCTTCATCTCCATCTATATTCTCACATCACGAGTCTGACCGAACGTCACTCCTTTCCATACTTAGCCAATTTTATGGCCGTGGTTTCCGTGGTTGGTGCTATCAAACTTTCCGGTCGCTTGTTCTGTGATATACATCTTGCACTCAAAACTTTTGTGATCTACAATTCCACCCCAGACTCTTGAACTGGCAAGCTTCACTCTACCCGGGTTCACAAAAGTTTCAAAGCATCTATTGCTTCCTTCCATCCCCACTACCTTCGCACTCTTCCCAATGCACATTAATTATGGTTTTACTAGTGACAACTCAACACACTGGCACAAAACAATTTTCATTAACAAGAAAAAACCTTGAGGACATCTTCCAATAACATGCCTTAAACTACCATTTACGGTACTCCAAACGACCTTCCTTCCTTTCCATACTTACTCAATTTTTTCCACGTATTTTGTGATATACATATTGCACCCGAGGATCCTCCAACTTGCAAGCTTCACTCTACTTGGGTTCACAAAAAGTTTCAAAGAAATTATCGCTCCTTTCCATCCTTGCCACATTCGCGCCTTCGCAATGCACAACAATTATTCAGGCCTCTAGATTGCACTTCCATTGTTTCGTGGCCTACAAACAACACTCAGACCTCCGTGATATACAAATAATATCCCATTACCTAGCAAGATCTTTTCTTCATGTTTCTTGACAAGTTGTGTAGGGATAGTCAGTGTGACTATCTCCTCGAGACTTTTGCTTATTAATGATGAAATTTACGGTTGTTTCATGATGAACTCTTAGCATTAAACCTTTGTTGTTTCATATTTGGAAAGAAGTATGAAGGTGGCGGGCACAAGAAATAGTGACTAGGAATTGGAGATTTCGTGAACCCACCAACCCGAGGATCCAAAATAGGTGAAAAGGGTTCCCCAAAAGACATTAGGCCCCAACAGTCAAATTGTATGTCTCATAAGTTTTGAATGCATAATGTGTGACACGAAAGAGGGGACAATATGGGAGTCCAGAAGTCATGGGTGAAATCATGAAGATGGGTTACACTTTTACTTGTTTTATGAGAAAAAAAATCGTATTTTCACAAGTTATTCAACTTCCGACATACAAAAGTATTTTTTTTATTTAGAATTTCACTTTATAGTAAAAACAAAACTTGTGATGAATTGTGTTAGCTTTCCAAAGACTATTTTTCATTTTTTTTTTATCACGATTTGATATGTCAATTTGACAATTGTTTAACAATATGTTTCTTAAAAATGAAATGAATGATAATGAGTTACTTATTTCTACAACAATGTATATATTATTAAACTTATGTTTTTAAGAAACAAAATATACTGCAACAATCTACAGAGACTCTACTTTATTATGACTATTATTTTGAATTTAACGGATGAATATTATAATTTCTAGAATTTTTTGAAGTTGACCAAGATGAAAACGTTGCAGAGTTTAAAAACATGTTTTTCTACACCTTGTATCTATCTTAATTTTTACTTAAAACTAAAATTTAAATATACCATTTTGAAAAGAACAGTTTAAGGATTATGAATATATTTTTTTCAAATTTTTTCACTGTATATTTTTTGAGATACCGATATTTCATTTCACCGAATCATAATGTCTGCTGAAAATATTATGTAGTGATTTTTTTTAAAAATTAAATAAAATTAGATAAAAATAAAGAAAATGAAAACAAATTATACGAATTGAAATTAGATTCAATTTTGGAAATGCTGGTGTCATTTTCGAAACCAAATTCTCAATGTTTGCAGGAGTCT
>ML802219.1:0-42195 GCA_009831015.1 Picea engelmannii | reverse complement strand
TATGAGTTTCTCTACACTGTAATTTTCCTCAGCTAGGCTAGGGGACGTTACATTATGGTATCATAGATTTTGGTTCAAACATTGGGCCTGTATGGGCCAAGAACTAATATGAATTTGAGTAAAATTCGATGTTACATATTTGTCTGTGACGAAATTGGGGGGAAACGGAGAGAAAATAGAGAGAAAATCCTCAAATTCATGGGAAAAATTTGAGTTTGAATGTGTTAGGGAAGTCGAAGACATGATCTAGAGCGTGGATATGTAGGTTGTAGTGTTGAATTCAGCTTGGAAGGTGAAAATACTGCGTTCTAATGGTTGTTGTAGCACTGGGAAGAGTTCAATGAATCATAAATCGAGATCTTGTTTGATCGCGAGATCAATGGATGAGATTGATTTTGATAAATTTAAAATTTGTAAGGTTGCGAAATTGAAATAGATCGATAGTCTAGATTCATTTCGTCTATTGGAAGGTTGGAGAAGAATTGATGATTAATATCATCTTGAGTGGGAGATTGACGATCCAAATTCACCTAGGTTTTGGTCGATTTTTTCTAAGTGTTGAAGTTTGTCCACAAAATTTTCAATGGCACATGGTTGAATCGACGAGTTTGGAAAATAGTAGATTATACTAAAAATAAATATGTAATCATCGATGGCCAATGATCAGGGATTGAAATATTTTTGTGAGGGAGTTCCTGCTTCAGAAAGAAATCTTCGATTGTTGATGGTCGATGGTCAGGGATCAATAGAATTTTGCAGAAGTTTCCATGTACCCAAAGGAAATTGTGTATCACTGATGATCATGTGTTTACAAAATCAGTGCAATGTTCAAATTCTTCCAAGAGAAGTTTTCGATCACCGATGAAGGAAAGAGGAGGGTGATGTGTCATTCCATGCCAGCATCAATGTTTCATTCCATGTCAACCAAGTTGGTTCCTTAAGATGACATGTCATTCCATGTCATCATCTACATTTCACACCACATCATCATATTTTCCACGTCAGTGAAGAGTTGGTCAATCGTTTGATGTCCCCCTGCACTTGATGGTGACAAAGGATGAATTAGTAGCCTACTCCACTCTCGTAGGCTATAGTCACTTAAGGAAAGGGAGTCAAGGGTATTTATTTATTGTCACTCGAATATGAAGAGTTATGTTTCTGAGTGACATTAATCAAAATAAAATTATTAATTACTTAAACATTAAAAATGACTTTTAATGTTTAAGTAAATATTAAAGAGGAAATAAGAGTCATGTTTTAATTGGGAAAAAATGGGGAATGTTATATAAGGCATGGAAGAAGAATAAAAGGAGGGGTAGCATTTCACTTTGGCATTATGCTTTGATCTCTTATTTGGAGTGCTCTTGGAGCCAAGGTTTTTGTTGGTTTATTGACAAAACCCTTCCACTGTTGGTTTGGTTTCGATGGTGAGATATCCACCTTAGCTAGATAGGAAGGGGTTCCATTCAATAATTCCATTGGAGTACCATTTTTTGTTTGTATGTAGTTTGAGGGTGCAATGATTTACATAGGGGGTTTGTGTTTCCATCTTGGAGCATTGATTTATCCTTTTTACAGGTATGTGGGCTTATAGATAACCTGTGAGGGTTTATTGGAAGATTGTGGCACTTGGAGAAGCCGCTTATAGGGGTCGATTTGATTCCTAGCTAACTCGTGAGAGTTCGCGGGGGATTTAGAGTAGGCTGGGGAGATTAGAGGAGGTTGTGACTTGTTTGATAGGCCATGAGGGATTTTTTGGCATGCTAAAGGGGACATTAAGGATGCTAGAGTCTTTTGGAAGGGGGGAGAATACTTTCTATTACAAAGCAGTGTAGATGAAGGAGACCTGGAGGATTTCTTGAAGAGGGTTTGAATCAAAGAAGTTTGTTTAGTAGAGAGAGAGAGGCATCATTTATAGGTTTTGATATTTCTTATGTGGTTTGGTAATGTAATGTAGCTGTGATAATACCCAATATGAGGTTTTGTATTTTTGTGTTTCCACCCATAATAAAATTTCATGATGTCTACTCTATTCCATGTGTATTTGGGTTATATGTTATATGTTTGAAAAAATGTATATAAGTAGAATGCATGCAATATGTTTGTAAGAACTTTCCAATCAAGTTATAAAATCATAACAAATGTGATGCAATTGTTTGACAAAAACCCATAACTCTATTGAAACACATAAATTTGACAATGAAGAATAAATATCCTAGCATAACTCTATTGGGGATATTACAGTGGTATCAGAGTTGGTGGTCTTTCCAGCATGTGATTTCTTGATGGATTGATGCCAAAAGGAAAGAAGGTTGTCACTTATAGTAGAACTAGAGGACATGGGTTACAGCCCATCCCAGGATCAAAATCATAAGAGGAGGTAGAAGTAGAAGGAGTTAGGGAGACCATAATGAGGACATGAACTTATAGCTACTAGAGACCATAGCCAAGGGGAAACAACACACAGTCAGTGGGAAGGATCAATTAAAAAAACTCCTAACACAGTTTGTTACAAGCAATTAGGAGAATCGAAACCCTAGAGGTGCTAATGGGAAATATGAGGAGGGAAACTACATAAGAGGTAGGAATCACACAGTGGGTAGAAATACACACATTCCAGCACATAGTATCCTCTAGATAGGAAGCAAGAAAATACCTAAGCCGTTATTGCCACCATTATTTTAGGAGAAGGATACAAGATCAAAGGGACAATAAGGTTTGGTTGACGAGGTCACCATGTACTTCAGAGAGTACTAGGCATTAGAGGATAAGATCCAGGTAAATATTTGTTACCATGACTATTGCAACCTCAATATGAGGAACAAACCTAGGATAGCACAAAACCAACAAAAATTTGATCTTATGCACAAGATAGGGACGTTGAATATCTCATCTTTTAACGGATCTGACATGTGCATAGCCTGATCATGGGTACATCTGTTGGACACTTACTTCCATGTTAACTCGATGAAAAAGGAAAAGGAAATTAAGTTTTCCACCCTACACTTGGAAGGAGAAGCTCATGAGTGGTGGTACCATGGGCTTGTGACATTAGAGCATTCCAACATCACATCATATGTGGATTTCACCCAGAAATTAATGGACGGGTTCGATAGCAAGGATCTTGAGATTCACTTTAGGGAGTTGGCGCATGTGAGGAAGTTAGGTGCATCAGAGGCATATATCACAATTTTTACGAGGATAGCGATCATGGTGACTGATATTTCTGAGCAGAGGTTGGTGATGATATTCATAGAGGGCATAGATGAACCTTTGCAAGATTGGGTGAAGGATTTTAGGCCAATCACACTGCAGGATGCTATCATGAGGACCTATGATCCAGATTTAGGAGTGGAACGAACTGATTAACGGATTGAATACAATAAACAGAGAGATATGAATAACAACACATATATTCAGTGAACAATATCTTCTATTGAATAAATGAAATAGGATGAAACTGTAAAACTACAAAACTGAAAGACTTGCTTGAATGGTAGTAGCTACCTCTAAGAAGAGATGTGGATGATATGCCCATCCTCCTGAGAATAATGATTACAATGAGGCTCCAAATTCCTTTTTTATATTACTCATGAACTCCAAAACCCTAAAATTCCAAAAACCTAACCCTAGAAGGTGAAACGCTAAAATTCATGTGGCCCCCTATGGGTAAGTTGGTACCTCAACTCCCTGGGGTCATAATGTTTGCATACAACCTCTGTTTTTGGTGTGTGATAGCCCATTGGAAATTTATTTTAGAGAAATACACATTCCACCATCAAACTCTGACTCTGTCTACAATTTGACTGTGGCTAGCCAAAAAAACATTGTTTAGGGATCCAAAACAGCCCTGGAAGTACATCAAGATGTGTTGAAATGAAAAAATACAAAAGAAGCCAGTTGAATTAAGTGAGAGGTGACCAGTATCCACCTGGAATATGTGTAGGGATTCAAATAGTCCTAGAAGTGTAGAACCCACAATTACAAAGAAGTACAAAAGAACATGTTGAACTAAAAATGGACAAGAGGAGCTAGTTGGAATAGGTGGGTGGCCACCGATATCCACCTGGATCAATCCAACCCCCATAGGAAAAAATGGTCTCCATTGCATTGTGTTCCCCCATTAGGTGATGAAATTTCTTCTGTATTTGGCCCCGAGTGAGCCACTTGCCTTGGTGGAGGAGTTTCCCTGCCTTGACAACCCGATAAAGCTGGAAGCTTTGTTGGCGAGTGCCCTTGACCTGTGTGTCCACTATCTGATCAGTGGATGTTTGTGCCATGCAGTCAGGGTTGAGCTATGTTGATTTCATATGTTCTACGATCTCTGAGGTGTCCAATAATGGTGGAAAATATGGCTGAAGGAGGTCCACATTGAACATTGGGTGCAGACCAAGGAAGGGTAGAGTGTTGAACTCAAAAGCATTGCTACCCACATCCTTGGTGATAGTGTAAGGCCCATAGTGAAGTGGGTGGAGCTTCCGATGGGGCCCTATGAGATGCTTTGTCTACAAATGTAATCAGACTTTGTCTCCAACTTGAAACTTGTGCGATACCCTATGTTGATCATGGCGCTTCTTGTACTTAGCATTGGATTTATGCAAAATCTCCTAGAGTTGTTGGTGGATGTGATAAATCCGCTCAATTAATTTGGTGGATTTGTTAGTCTCAGAATGAACATGGGAAGAGTTTGTCTATGTGGTGGCAAGAGGTAGTGCAACATCAATGGGACCCAAGGGTTGGAATCCTATCCCCAGCTAAAATCGACTATGGCCAGTAGAGATATGGAGATCCCTGTTGTAACTATGGGGAGAATCTCATCCCATGTATATGGATGCTTAGAGTTGTACATGCATAGGATGTGAAAAATCATCCAATTGACGACCTATGTTTGGTCGTTTTTTGGGGGGTAGAATGAAGTGGATTTAGTGAGCTTGGTGTCTATTGTTCCAGAGTCTGTATTTAAGGCTTGGAAGTACAGTGTCTAGGCATCCGAAAGTGACTGAGGGATAAAGAAGGAAGAAAAGTCAACCTTCGGCAAGAGAAGCTAGGGATGATTTCTGGGTTGGTGTTGTCTAGCTTCCAACTGTTCCTGGATGTTTATATCCCGTTCAATCGCTGCCCATGAACGTTCGAGTTCAACCCAGGTAGTGGATGTTTTAAGAATAGTATCAAAAATATTTAAGGCAATATGTGTTTGGTCTGATAGTCCGGGTTCGATATTAGGCTGTCTTGTTACAGGGACAGTCATGCAGGAACATAATGATAAGAAAATCTCAGGGGAAATTTAGGTGCTGTCTCAATTTCGGTCATATAAAAGAGAGTTTACGGTTCCAGGAGTGAAAATAGGGTGCAAACAAAAGGCCCTTTCCTGTAACTGAGTTATATTTTAATAAAGATGTATGAGATGGGAGAAAACATTAAGTTGTCTATCATGTAAGGCTCCTATCAAGGGAGAATCTCACTTATAAACAGAAGAAGAAAAATGTAAAGAAATAACCCGATGAAGCATAAAATATATATAGAATTCTAAAGTGTTGACTGGTCTTATACCTGCTGATAGCCGGTACAGAGGAAAAACAATGAACAATATAGAAAACCATAATTCATTCACTATAGTAGAGGTTGTACTAAATTATAGCGAAGCATTCATCAAATACGAATATGAAATGAAATGAAAAATGAGATACAAGGAAAAAAAACTCATAACACAGTCGTGACGGAATTGAGAATCTTTGGATTTGATTTATATCAACTCTCAAGATAGAAAACCTCTATTACAATCGACACAAAAAGGTCAAGCCCTGGTTCCTTCTTTCTATTGTATATTTATACAGATTTACATATGATGGAATCTCAATTGTTCTGGGATTTTCAGAACAACAAGAAGGAGATCAATCGTTTCATTTCCTTATCTTTGTCTTCATTTGGTACCAGAAGCTTGCCCTCTCGCATGCTCGGTACAAGTAACACATCTTTCCACTAGCCGAGATATCAACCTTAATAGTTCCGCTTGACAATTGGCCTCAAAAGAGTAACAATCTCGGGCTAATTGTGACAACCGTTCTTCCATCTGTCTGTCTATGATGTCAATAGCGCACAATTTCACACTTGGTTTAATCATACATTTATCTATTTGAACTATGTCTGCCATAGTTACTTGTGAGATCTCGGCCGAATCTCTTTCTTCTTTTTCATTCAAATCAAGTGAGAATTTCGCTATATTCATTTGACTCAATGCCTCAGCATTACCTTCGCTATAAATACCTAACAGATTACCATCTATAGAACCAAAATCCTCTTTTAAGGATTTCGTTACACTTTGTCTTCCAGCTTACCTTCTGAGATACTGTGCTCCCATTTTTTTAATAAAATATTTCCTCTGGTCTGCTCCGAAATGGAAAACCTGGGAGTACTTCCCGATTTCCTGTTGTTTGTAGCTATTACAGCCTCTTGAAAAGAGACCCGAGCTGCTCCAGCTTCTCTTTCTCTGACAGATAAATTTTCCAAAACTTGATTAACGAGTAAGAAGTTGTCCTGAATTACCTCTACCTCGGCGAGTAAATTTCGCTGGGCTGCAGAAACTCTACTTCGAATCTCCATCGCCTAGGACTGGAACATCCTGATATTTATAACTTTACTTTCGGCAATTTCCACTCTAGCCTGTAGTTGTTCGATCAAATATTTTTGTTGGCCCGCTTGTATCTGACCATTCTGAACCACCAGCTCTGCTTGTTCGAGCTTAGTTTTGAGCAACTCTATCTCACTTTTATCGGCCAACCTTGCTTGTTCTATCCATGTTCTCGCATGGTCCTTGGCAACCTCCTCTATTGTGGATAGTCTGGCTTCTAGGGTTTTGATGAGGCGATTTTTTCGCTTCAGCTGGTTTTTCAAAACCCCGACTGAAAATTGATTCGCTGTGGCATATGCCCCTAATGTCCCGGCAATTTCTGTCGCGAACTGTTCATTCTTCTTGTCTTTCCCATCGATCAACACTTTGTACTTCTTGGCTTTTGATCAAATAAGAACTCATTTGGAGGGAGCTCTTCCATCCTTATAGGTTTCAATTCTTAATTTAAAATCCACCTTGCGTCTATGTTTCCCTGAGTTGACTGCAAGGGAGTAATGGATGTGATGGGATCTCCGATTTGCTTAGCTGGTTGTTCCAAAGTAGTAACTAGAGTCTGCTTTTTCGGTGGATCGGGAGTCTTTATCTCTATTTTCAGACTCCTAGTTTGCTCTTCCTCGTCCTGGTGTTTTTCTTGGCTAGGTGTCACATCTTTGGAGCCGTCGACTTCTTTCTGTTTCACCTCCGTTGTACTCGGATTCTCACCCCGCAATACTACGGGAAGACAACTGCATCGATGTTCTTGGAATTTCAGAACATCGGCCCTCTCTTCAGGTGCCAGGGTTTGTATCCGAGCCAAAATCTCAGCATAAGATCTTGCGCCTCGAAAAATGTCATCTGAGGGTGAATTTTTCATGTTTGAACCTTTTGAGTCCACAACTGGCCAAATGATTACTTACGACCCTTTGTCGATCGTGCTTCTTGAATTCAATAAGAACCAATTTTAGGTCTTCCATGACTACTGCCTCAGCTTTAGCATGCCTGAAATCTAACAAAGAATATGAATTTAAATGAACAGGAAAAGGTGGCCATACCTTCTTTGAATATCCCTTAAGCTCCTTACTTATGCCACCAATTACGGTTTTTCTAACAACCTCATGACAAGCCAGCTTGTTGGGTATGAATAATGGTAATGCATGTGGGGGAACAGAAGCCCCGAAAACCTTGAGATATGAGAATTTTGCTTCTACATACCAGTCAGCTATACTGCTCAGATTCGTCACTATACCATCCGAGATCCTGGGTGGCGGGTGGCCGAAAATAGTGACATGTAGCAGTACCATTACCCAGTTAAAGATTTCATACACGAAATATGTTGCTTTGTTTTCCCACAATTTTGAATGGTATACGTGGATGGGCTCGGCCTCTAATGGAGTCCAGCTACAACTCATTAAGAGAAAGGGTGTTAGAAAACACACGACGTCCATAATGTATGCGGACATAAAGAATGAAGCAATCTTTCTGCTCTCCTTCTGCGTCCGATACTCTGTAACTCGACTGGTCAAGCTATCAGACAACATTTTCGCCCAGTCAAAGGAACAACCTTCGGTGACTTGATGTATTAGAGGCACCCATTGAAGAAAGAAATGTGTGGTGTCCTCTCTCCCGTATAATCTGCAGGTCATCATACCTATATATTTGAACTGTGGTTCCAAGGAAGCTATTGAATATATACCATTACTGTCTGCCCTGAACTTCGCAGGGTGTGAAACCTAATCTCTGATTAAACTGGACATAGTCTTGTCATATTGCACACATTCCTTCTGTTTGAAGTTCTCCAAGAATTCGGCATCGTATGTAAGGTCTGACACAGTAGGAAACTTGTACATAGCCTGCAGTTGTTCGTGTCCGAAAGTCCCGATGGTGACCTTATGTTCATTGATAATGGTTTTGGTTGGTATGTCCACATGGTCTAATTCCCATCGAACCATATCATAGTAAGGGAGAAGTCGTGGCTTGGCCACTACTTTATGCATTCCATATTGGATGGTGATCTTATATTTGGTGGTCAGGTCATCTTTTTCATTGTCACTGGAATCATCAGAATAATCTACTAATTCGGCCTGTAGAACATCAGAAACAAATGACCAGGTCCGGACAGAGTTGACACTTCGAGGTGAAGTATCAGTGACGTTGTCTAAACCTTGTCCGGAAACCTCAACGTTGGCTTTAGACGCTTTTCGTGGGGCCATGGCGGGGGATCCTGCTTTAGCTCTTCTACGATAAAAATATGTATACATACAGAAATTAGTTCGCTGAGAAAATTTTTCTCTGCGTAATATAGAAATGAATTTGCGATAACAGGTAACAGCTCTATATATTCAACCATTTAAAACTCGGTACCTTTCAAAAACAAAACGGTCAAATCATGCTTAAATATAAATTTGGCAATAAAAACACAATCCTTACTCGTCGATTCGCCTTGTTTCTTATTAATGCCATAAATTTTGGCAGTTCGAAATGTCAGTTGGTGTAAGGAAAAATTAAGACTGCCTTGTAGACTGTGCATGCATCAAATCACGAGAAATGCTGGCTTAGCTCAATTAATTAGGTTTTATCAACGTTAATTAATCTTTAGGTACTCGCTACATCAGAAGTTTTCGTTTTAACCTTTTGAACCTCTAAGACCCGAGATTGCGACGATTATTTTTGGTTAAAAACGTAATTATGATTAGGTGCTTGATTAATTTCGTGATTATTTATATCGCAACTTCGTGACTCGGAGCTTCGAAGGTATAGCTTTCGGGAAGTTCGTATGCCGAGTTGCGAAATCGCGAGATCGTGAAGATATGATTTAATTAAAATGGGGGATAAAACCAGATTAAGTGTTTAATTAATTATGTTTCTATCTTTATCGCGACTTCATGACTCAGGGCTTTGACAGTGTATCTTTTTAAAGGAAAACACTCTGAGTTGCGAATTTCCGACAGAGCTTAACCGCGGCTAAGCTTTTTACCTTTATCATTAATGCGTGTTACTAAAACAAGAATCTCGTGGTTTCGGCTATCGGGGTTACGACAGTAAGACTTTTGGAATTATTAAACGCCGAGACGCGAAACCCCGATGATGCTTAACCATTGTTTAGAAAAAATTTACTCTCGCTACTGACCTGGGTAAAACTTTAAAGTGATCTCGCCGTTTCGCTCTTCGAGACTTGTGAACTAAATGATTTATAACATCCGACATACGAAATACCGAGGTAACAAAAAGGGGAAAATCATTTGAACGAAAGTAGAACTCGCCTTGAGAGTATGACAACCGTCGTCGTTCACGTGATGAGACTTCAAAGATTTTGGAACAAAAGAAGGAAAATATGAAAACCATCTTTCGATTTCGAGCATTAAGATATGAAAATCAAAACGGGTTAAAAAACAAAGGCGGCTCCAACATAGGATCCAACTAGGGATCCTGTTTTCCTGTAAGACGGGAGAACAGTAGACCACGTGTCGATATTGGGTAAATGGAGTCAATGGCTTTAATCCAGTGAAAAAGTTCTTGAGAACAGGATGTCGAAGGGGAAAGGGACTTCGTTTTTTACCTTTGAAAAGTTTTTCAAAACTCGGATACTTTTTAAACTTAGCTGTAGTCCCTTTCACGACTTTCTCCTTCCGTTACTGAATTCAGGTCTTCCATAAGACAATCAAAACAGTTCTAGGAGACCCAACAGATCTTGTGGCTATCGACTTGCATCAAAAGAAGAAAATTATACGTTTTTAATCAGGAAGCCCTGTCTGAACTTGGGATGTAGATCAGGTTTTGGAAAGAATAGGTTACTAGAGTAGAGTGGTATTCATGTATAACAGCCTTACAGATATCTCAGATATTGCTTCACTGCCAGCGAGCCTGTTCAGTACCCCGGTGAAGTTATCTGGCCCTTTTTTACTGAATTTCCTTTCACCACTTCAGAATATATTTATGCATTTAAATGATGAGACGAGGGAAATCATTTCTGAATTTCCTTTCATCGTCTCTTGGACTAGATGGGGGCAATCATTCCTGAATTTCCTTTCACCACCTGTCTTATAATTTTCTTTTTAGAGCGCGGAGATGGGGGCAATCAGTTTGTATCAGGGTTGATATCTGTGTAATATTTTGCATTATAGGTCTATCAACTTACTTTGATTACTCGGTACCAACCTTCCCTTAACCTTCACAACACCTTCGTTCATAGGGAGAAAAGGGAAAATAATTTTTTTTGGGGTGTTCTATTTAAGCAAGACTCAATCCTCCGAAACTGTTGAAAAACCTAGGAAAGTCAGGATCACTTTAAGCGTCACTTTGTTTAGCAAGGGACTGAGGAGTTGTGAAGACCCGCTTTTTTCCCCAATCTGCTTTGAAACTCTCGAGGTTGAAATGTAATCTCTTCTCCCTTCATATGCAAAAAAAAGAAAGATGTTTACTTTTTAAAGGGTAAACCCGAAGACAGAAAAGGGTGACAGATAAAGATTTATGGACTGAAAAGCTGAGGTCAACAAATCGAAACTGACTCTTCAAAATCTTTTTCGGGAGCGCTTTACTTTGACTAACTGCTTAAATTTGAGTGACTTGATTATTTTGTCTTATTCTTTCGTAAACGATTAAACATGGAAACATTCTGTTATTTATTAATTTCAGACGATATTGTTGTTTGAATGAGGTTATCTCGGTTTTCTTTGATAGCCCTTCAGAACAAGTCGTTTAGGAAATCTCACCTGTACCTTATTGTTTCATTTTCTTTGCAAAATATTAAAATCTTTGGTATCACCTGTTTGAGCCAATTTATTTCTGACACCCAACTTTTGGTTTACTTCTCCTGCTTGTTTCGTTTGTAGTTGGAATCCTGTAAAAGATAAATACAAAGGTTATCGAGGCTATCTAAAAGGTGTTGAAAATTCACGAAAGAAAGTCAAAATAACAAAGCATAATGAAAAATATATATACATAGGTAAAAATTCTATATATGAATATATAAATCTAAAATTAAGGGAATTTTTTTTTTGTTGTTGTTGGCGACTGTTTATGTCATATAATGCTTCAGATAACGCCCATTGACAAGGGCGTTGAGGATTTCACCGTCTAGATTTTTCAGTAGGAAAGAATTTTTTCCTTCGAGAGTTGATACTCTTAATGGCCCATACCAGAGGTGATCGAATTTACCAGGTTTCGTTGTTTCTTCCCTCCTTGCATCCCACCTTAGTACTAAATCACCTGGGAGGAAATCTCTGTCCTTTTCCCTACGGTCGAATAATGCCTTCATGTCATCCTGATACTTATGCATCTTTTCATCTAGTTCAACCCTGTGTTGTTGAACCTCGATTAGCTAGTTTATCCTCCTGGTGACATGATTAGGTTCTTCTTTCTGATCTTGCCACAATTTCATCATGGGTAGTGCTAAATTTATTGGTAACACCGCATCTATCCCATATACCATCTGAAAATGAGACATGCCAATAGACTTTTTAATGCCTATGCGATTCGCCCACAAAGCATACTTTAAATGTACATGCCAAGAATTTTTGTTTTCATCCAACACTTTCTTAATTATATTGATCAGTCTCTTGTTAGACAACTCAGCCAGTCCATTTCCTTGGGGGTAGTATGCTGTAGAATGGCCAAGAACGATATTATACTTTTGGCAGAAGTTGATCATAGCCATAGATTTGAAAGCCTGGGCATTATCTGTGACTATCTTTCGGGGGCAGCCAGATCTTGACAAGATATTGTCTTCTAAGAAATCTATTACCACCGAGTCAGTTTCCCTTTTAGTTGGAATAGCTTCCACCCACTTGGTAAAGTAGTCTGTGGCAGTTAAGATCCATTTGTGTTGGGCGCTAGAATGTGGATTAATCTCTCCTATAAAATCCATCCCCCATTGTTGAAAAGAGGCTTCAGTTTTGACCGGAAATAAAGGTAGTGTCGAGAGTTTCTTTTTACCTGCAAATAGCTGACAAGGGCTGCAAGCTCGGACCTTGGCGTTAACGTCTGAAAAGAGATTTGGCCAGTAATACCCAACCCTCAGAATTTTGTAAGTTGTGGCCCTCCAAGCGTGATGTCCTCCACAAAATCCTTCGTGAAATTCACTTATAACCCTTTCTGTTTCCGATTCGACTAAGCAAACTAACAAGAAACCGAGCGGGTCTTTCCAATATAGTTGATTTTCGGTGATACAATACTTAACCGCATGAAGCTTTAAAGTCCTTGCTTTTGATGGTGATAGTTCACTAGGGAATTTTAGAGTCAATAGGTAAGATACTATGTCTCTGTACCATTCTGATGATACAAACTTCTCCTCGATCTTGATTGCACTTGTTGGTTCATCAAGCTCATTTACGTTCATATTTTCCTCATATCCCTGTAGGCAGTTTATATCTAGAGCTCTGAGATTTGATTCAGCCAAAAGTTTGGCCAGGCCTTGTCCTTTTATCAATTTAGTAGGTTTGATTTCCAGGTCAAATTCTTGAATCTTGGCCAGCCATCGTCCTCTTTTCCCGTCACTGTCTGGTTGTACCAAAATATCATTCACAAAACTGGTTGGTACATACGCAATGATCTTGGAGTGCAATACATATGTTCTAAATGCCTTCAGTGATTTTACCATGGCGTATGCTTGTTTTTCTATTATATCATATTTAAGTTCCGCGTCTCTGAGGCTCTTGTTAAAAAAGGCGTTCGGTTGTTCGAAACCCTCTTCGTTCTTTTGGAGGAGCACCGCAACAATCGTGTGTTCAAAGGCAAATGAAAAAATAAGAAAGTCTTTCAGATAATAAGGACTTGCCAATACAGGTGCTTCGGCTATGACTTTATTAATGTGTGCGAACGACGCTTTGGCCTCTGTTGTCCACTTTACTTCGCTGTTCTTTTTCAGCATATCTGTGATCAATTTTACAATTTCAACGAAATTTGGGATAAGTCTTCGTAAAAAATATATTTTTCCTAAGAAAGATTGAATTTCTTTTACATTTCTAGGAATGTTTATAGTGTCTATCGCTTCAACCCTTTTAGGATCAATATTAATTCCATATTTAGATACAACATGACCCAATAATTTACCCTCTTGCATGGCAAAGTGTGATTTCTTGGGGTTTAAGGATAGACCAAACCTACGGCATTTTTCGAATGTTTGTTTAAGATGTACCAGATGCTCTTCGTCAGATTTGGAGAAAATTGTTAAATCATCGAGATAGATGACTACGAACTTATCCCTCTTTCCGATGAAAGCGATGTCCATAGCGCGTTGGAGTGTGGCTCCTGCATTCATCAAACCGAAAGGCATCTTATCATACATGAACGTACCCCAAGGAGTAGTGAAAGTTGTTTTTTCTTTATCTTGTTCATTCATGGCAATTTGATTATATCCAGAGAAACCATCAATCATAGACATTCTATTCGCCCCAACTACCCTTTCTAGCACATGATCCATTTTAGGCAGTGGATAGTTTTCTTTAAGAGAGGACTTATTCAAATTTATGAAATCCACGCATAGTCTAATTTCTCCACTCTTTTTTCTGACTGGGACCAGATTTCCCACCCAGTCTGAATATCTCAGAGGTATAATAATTTTCGCCTCCAAAAGTTTCTTCACTTCTCTCTCGACCACATGCAATAAAATGGGGTTAATCTGCCTAAGGTTTTGTCTAAAAGGTTTGACCCCAGGATTTAAAGGTATCTTGTGATCGATCGTGACCGTGTCGTAGGTTCTTAACTCATTGTAAGACTAGGCGAAAACGTCTTTAAATTGTCTGAGTAGGTCCTTATACTTGTCCTTTATTTTAGGGGGGAGGAGTTTAGATATTTTAACCATCCTGGATTCTTTTTTGGTTCCTATGTCACAGTCCTCAACCTCTTCTGGTTGGGGTTGTAAGGTGGATTTTACAGGTATATCGTTTTGATCAAAAAGTCTTTTCAGAGGGATCAGTCCCTTTAGAATCTGGTTATTTTTTAGGACCAACATATGATGATTTGCGAGTTTGTCTTGGAAAGCTTGAGGGTCCTCCCCTTCTTTCATGATCCATATCTGGTCATTCTGATTTTCTTGATCTACGTGAGTTTCAGAAAATTCACCTACTGCTTCAAGAAACCTCCTAATTTGTTCATCATCCTCAAAAACCTGCCAGTGTTGTATATTATCTGGTATATATGGTCTGTGTCTTATTTCTATGTGATACTTCAATTTAAAGGTTGTAGGAGGAGTGAACGTTGAAGCCGCTTTAGCTAATGCATCAGCATGTAAGTTTTCTGTGCGTGGTATGAAGTGGACATTTATAGACGAGAAAAAGTTTTCGATCAGATCCTAGGCACAATTCCTATATGATCTTAATCTGGGATGCTTGGCTTGGTACTGCCGATTTATTTGTTTGACTATTAACTCTGCATCTCCGTATACCTCTAGGTTATTTATTTTTAGCTTCCTGGCAGCCTCTAATCTTAAGACCAAGGATTCATATTCACATACGTTGTTAGTATAATCTATATCCCATTGCAGTCTGTAAGAAAAAGGAACAACGAACTTTCCTTCAGGAGCCACTAAAAGCACTCCTGCACCAACCCCTTCGCAAGATGAGGCACCATCAAAAAACATTTTCCAGATACTGGTACTACACATATCCTCGGTCATGTAACCTGACTCTTCATGCTCTATATCGTTTTCCTCTGTGAAACCATCCAAACCATCGTCAAAAGATAAAATACAATTTCCTAAATCTTGATCTGCAATGTAAATAGGGAAATTGTTCGGATTTTGAGGGTCGCTTACTGTATATGCTAACCTCGTCTCCCTGTACAACCGAGTAAATTTCCCACCAAACACAGGAATTGTGGCGAACGTCATATCCAGTTGAAGAGAACCCCCCAGCTTGGCTGCCCATGACCTAGACAATAGTAAGCCATACTTGGGGGGAATATCAACAATAACCACATCCATCAAGATACTCTTAACTGGGACCTGTGTCAGGGTAACTACTAAATCCTTTATCATTCCCACACACTTAACTATTCTCGAGTCAAAAGAGTAAATATCTCTGTAAGGTCTAGTGATCTAGAGACCCAATTTGTCCATAATAATTTTAGGCATCACGTTATGGGAGGCTCCGGAGTCTAGCATGCAATTATGTAGCAGTTGATCGTATACATTTAAGGTGATATAAAAGAGAGAAACAGTGTCTTTGGCCCCTTCAAAATGTGGACCAAAAGTGATGTTGGGTTTATCATCTTCCAAGTTTAAAATGTCAGATTGTCTTTCTGGCTCTGAGACACCTATCACTTTGGTAATCTACTTTCGATAAACTGGGTTTTTCGCTAATTCTACCAGAGGAATTGGCATCTTAATTTTATTTATCTCGTTTTTGAAACTGAAAACTCTGCTCACCTTGTCTGTTTCTCTAGTTGGGACTTCCGAATCCTTCTTTTCCAACTTATTTGTCTGGACCACTTTATTACTCATGATCTTGGTTGAAGGTGTAATAGCATTAGCTGTTTCGGTTCCTTGTGTTTGGGTCTCAACTTTTCCCACCTCGAGTTCTTGTGAGTTTACTACTTTTGCTTTGCTATTAGGCAGCAAGTTTTCTTCCGGAGTAGGCTCATAAGTTTGACCTCTTGGGAGAATTTTCTTAGGTTGAGTAGTTGAAATGGGCTTACTCTTAGATCTCAAATTGTACTTAGGTTGGACCTCGACCATTATCATTTCGGTTTCTTCTTGAGAGCTACAAAGGTCAGTATGATCTCTTTCTTCACCCTTAACCAACGATTGTTGAGTGTTTAGAGATTTTTCATACTCTTCTCTAGTCAGATACGGTTGTGTGCAGTCATCACCGAAGTTCGTGACATCATCATCTGAATCTCCGAAATCTTGGAGATCATTCACTAATATAAATTTTTCATTCTTTAGGGGAGTTTGTATTTTTTATCTTCGTTTTTTATCTGTCTTTGTTGGTTCGGGGGGTTGGGGTTCCTCTTGAAATCCTTTTTGGTGAAAGAATCGGCTTTGGCCTGTTCTAGCTCCATTCTGGATATTTTATTAGATGGTTCCTTAATTACCCTGGCCATATCGTCTACTTTGTCATCTGTGTATCTATTAGACCCTGACGGCCCTGCTTGTTCTCTAAAGCGTCTAGTTTCTCGGTTTCCTGTTTCTACTTTAGCTTTAAGCTTACCAGAAGCCATCATATTTGACTCAGTTTCTACAGCATCATCTTGCATTCGGTTTAGAGTAGCTCCCCTTCTTTCTTTCAAAAGGAGTGCAAAATCTGGTTCGAAAGCCCCAGCGAAAGTTACTTTGGTTACGGGTTGGGACGGTTTAACCTCGGCTGGAATTTTGTTATATAGCTTGTTGAATCTTTGAATAAACTCCATAACTGTTTCTGAATTCTTTTTTCTTAAAGACCCAAACTCAGTTAAATAATATAGGTGGTCCTTTCTTTCGCCCCATTGTCTAAGGAAAGCATCTTCCAAGGCATCATATGACAAGATAGATCTTGTAGGTAGACTCCGAAACCAAGTTCGGACTTGACCTTCGAAGGTTTGGACAAGAAGCCTCGAATACACGTCCTCATGTTTGAGACCCAGGATGTCTGCGAATTGATCAAAGAAATTTATGTGTTCGGTTGCGGTCAGATCTCCTTCCCCAGTGAATTTTGGCAAATTTTTTATATAATTTTCGGGAAGGTCGTGCAGAGGAACAGGCAATACCAAGGGAGTGTATCTTGCTGCCACTTTCACAAACACTCTGGGAGGGGGGGTAGTCCCTTGGCCTCCAACTCCTCCCCCAGGAGCACCTCCACCTCCTCCTCCGACAACCCCTCCACCTCCTCCTCCGTCGGCTGCCATCGTTATTAGTGGAAAGTTATAAAGGGGGTTTTGGAAGATTAAAAGTGGATCTTTACTTTCTTCATGGGGTGAAAAATCCAAGGATGACTGGTAAGGAATGTGAGGGCTTGGCTCTTTGGACTTGCAAGAGATGTAGTGAAGGGAACCAACGGGTGTGGAAGATGGATAGTGAAATATTCTTCGAGACCGTGTGAGGTCGCGAAATTCCACTGAAGGGCCGATGATATATTGGCAGTAGATGAATTTTATGTAGGACTTTTTCCTTTATGTTCTACAGGTTATCGGACGGGTTTTGCTTCTAACTTTGGAGTAGTTTGATGTTAGATCTTTAGTGTCGAAGAGAGGGCTGTGTGAAGTTGAAGGTTTAGAAGAAATTTTGGTCTTCAGTTGTGGGTATTTAGGCTGATAGATTGCAGGGGTCGGCTTAAGAGAGACTCTTGCCTTTAAAATATTCTCACGATCGATAACGGGTGTGGTCTGTTTACCATCCGGGTTTTGCCTGGTATTCCTTCATCCGGATGCCAGCTTATTAATCGTGGAGTTGCTAAGTGAAGGATTGGAAATCCTTTAAAAGGTGTGCACTCTTTCTTCACTATCAAAGGGTGGCACTTTCAACGAAATAAATGTCGTTTTCCCAGGGAAAAAGATTTCGTAGCTTTGGTCCCCGACAACGGCGCCAAAAAGATGTTGTTCCAGAGTCTGTACTTAAGGCTTGGAATTACAGTGTCTAGGCATCCGAAAGTGAGTGAGGGATAAAGAAGGAAGAAAAGTCAACCTTCAACAAGAGAAGTTAGGGATGATTTCTAGGTTGGCGTTGTCTAGCTTCCAACTGCTCCTGGATGTTTATATCCCGTTCAATCGCTGCCCATGAACGTTCGAGTTCAACCTGGGTTTGTTTTAAGAATAGTATCAAAAATATTTAAGGAAATATGTGTTTGGTCTGATAGTCCGGGTTCGATATTAGGCTGTCTTGTTACAGGGACAGTCATGGAGGAACAGAATGATAAGAAAATCTCAGGGGAAATTTAGGTGTTGTCTCAATTTCGGTCGTATAAAAGAGAGTTTACGGTTCTAGGAGTGAAAATAGGGTGCAAACCAAAGGCCCTTTCCTATAAATGAGTTATATTTTAATAAAGATGTATGAGATGGGAGAAAACATTAAGCTATCTATCATGTAAGGCTCCTATCAAGGGAGAATCTCACTTATAAACAAAAGAAGAAAAATGTAAAGAAATAACCCGATGAAGCATAAAATATATATAGAATTCTAAAGTGTTGACTGGTCTTATCCCTGCTGATAGCCAGTACAGAGGAAAAACAATGAACAACATAGAAAACCAAAATTCATTCACTATAGTAGAGGTTGTACTAAATTATAGTGAAGAATTCATCAGATACGAATATGAAATGAAATTAAAAATGAGATACAAGGAAACAAACTCATAACACAGTCGTGACGGAATTGAGAATCTTCGGATTTTCTTTATATCAACTCTCAAGATAGAAAACCTCTATTACAATCGACACAAAAAGGTCCAGCCCTGGTTCCTTCTTTCTATTGTATATTTATACAAATTTACATATGATGGAATCTCAATCGTTCTAGGATTTTCAATTACAACAAGAAGGAGATCAATCATTTCATTTCCTTATCTCTGTCTTCATTTGGTACCAAAAGCTTGCCCTCTCGCATGCTCGGTACAAGTAACACATCTTTCCACTAGCTGAGATATCAACCTTGACAGTTCCGCTTGACAATTGGCCTCAAAATAGTAACAATCTTGGGCTAATTGTGGCAACCGTTCTTCCATCTGTCTGTCTATGATGTCAATAGCGCACAATTTCACACTTGGTTTAATCATACATTTATCTATTTGAACTATGTCTGCCATAGTTACTTGTGAGATCTCGATCGAATCTCTTTCTTGTTTTTCATTCAAATCAAGTGAGAATTTCTCTATATTCATTTGACTCAATGCCTTAACATTACCTTCGCTATCAATACCTAACATATTACCATATATAGAACCAAAAGCCTCTTCTAAGGATTTTGTTACCCTCTTGGCTTGTAGCTTACCTTCTGAGATATTGTGCTCCCATTTTTTTAATAAAATATTTCCTCTGGTCTTCTCCGAAATGGAAAACCTGGGAGTGCTTCCCGATTCCCTGTTGTTTGTAGCTATTATAGCCTCTTGAAAAGCGACCCGAGATGCTCCAGCTTCTCTTTCTCTGACAGATAAATTTTCCAAAACTTGATTAACGAGTAAGCAGTTGTCCCGAATTACCTCTACCTCGACGAGTAAATTTCGCTGGGCTGCAGAAACTCTGCTCCGAATCTCCATCGCCTGGGACTGGAACATCCCGATATTTATAACTTTACTTTTGGTGATTTCCACTCTAGCCTGTAGTTGTTCGATCAAATCTTTTTGCTGGCCTGCTTGTATCTGACCATTCTGAACCACCATCTCTACTTGTTCGAGCTTAGTTTTGAGCAACTCTATCTCACTTTTATCGGCCAACCTTGCTTGTTCTATCCCTGGGCTCGCCTGGTCCTTGGCAGCCTCCTCTGTTGTGGCTAGTTTGGCTTCTAGGGTTTTGATGAGGCGATTTTTTCGATTCAGGTGGTTTTTCAAAACCTCGACTGAAAATTGATTCGTTGTGGCATGTGCCCCTAATGTCCCAACTATTTCTGTCACGAACTGTTCATTCTTCTTATCTTTCCCATTGGTCAACACTTTGTACTTCTTAGTTGTTGGTCCCCCTTCTTGATAGAATTCTCTCTTTACCACAGCCTTTCTCTTCTTATCAAAGAAGAACTCATTTGGAGGGAGCTATTCCATCATTATAGGTTTCAATTCTTCATTTAAAATCCAACTTGCATCTATGTTTCCCTAAGTTGACTGCAAGGGAGTAATGGATGCGATGGGATCTCCGATTTGCTTAGCTGGTTGTTCTGGAGTAGTAACTGGAGTCTGCTTTTTCAACGGGTCGGGAGTCTTTATCTTTGTTTTCGGACTCCTAGTTTTCTCTTCCCCATCCTGGTGTTTTTCTTGGCCGGGTGTCGCATCTTTGGAGCCTTCAGCTTCTTTTTGTTTCACCTCCACTGTACTCGAATTCTCACCCCGCAATACTATGGGAAGACAACTGCGTCGATGTTCTTAGAATTTCAAAACATCGACCCTCTCTTCAGGTGCCAAGGTTTGTATCCGAGCCAAAATCTCGGCATAAGATCTTGCGCCTCGAAAAATGTCATCCGAGGGTGAATTTTTGTGTTCGAACCTTTTGAGTCTGCAACTGGCCAAATGATTACTTATGACCCTTTGCGGATCCTGCTTCTTGAATTCAATAAGAACCAATTTTAGGTCTTTTAGGGCTGCTGCCTCAGCTTTAGCATGCCCGAAATCTAACAAAGAATATGAATTTAAATGAACAGGAAAAGGTGGCCATACCTTCTTTGAATATCCCTTAATCTCCTTGCTTATGCCACCGATTACAGTTTGTGTAGCAACCTCACGACAAGCCAGCTTGTCGGGTATGAATAATGGTAATGCATGTGAGGGAACATAAGCCCCGAAAACCCTAAGATATGAGATTTCTACTTCTACATACCAGTGAGCTATACTTCTCAGATTCGTCACTATACTGTCCGAGATCCTGGGTGTCGGGTGGTCGAAAATAGTGACATGCAGCGGTACCATTACCCAGTTAAAGATTTCATACACAAAATCTGCCACTTTGTTTTCCCACAATTGTGAATGGTAGACGTGGATGGGCTCGGCCTCTGATGGAGTCCAACTCCAGCTCATTAAGGGAAAGGGTGTTAGAAAACACACGACGTCCATAATGTATGCACACATAAAGAATGAAGCAATCTTTCTGCTCTCCTTCTGCGCCCGATACTCTATAACTCGACTGGTCAAGCTATTAGACAACATTTTCTCCCAGTCGAAGGAACAACCTTCGGTGACTTGATGAATTAGAGGCACCCATTGAAGAAAGAAATGTGTGGTGTCCTCTCTCCCGTATAATCTGCAGGTCATCATAGCTATATATTTGAACTGTGGTTCCAAGGAAGCTATTGAATATATACCATTACGGTCTGCCCTGAACTTCGCAGGGTGTGAAACCCAATCTCTGATTAAACTGGACATAGTCTTGTCATATTGCACACATTCCTTCTGTTTGAAGTTCTCCAAGAATTTGGCATCGTATGTAAGGTCCAACACGGTAGGCAACTTGTACATAGCCTGCAATTGTTCGAGTCTGAAAGTCCCGATGGTGACCTTCTGTTCATTGATGATGGTTCTGGTTGGTATGTCCACATGGTATAATGCCCACCGGACCATATCATAGTAAGGGAGAAGTCGTGGCCTGGCCCCTACTTTATGCATTCCAGATTGGACGACGATCTTATATTTGGTGGTCAGGTCGTCTTTTTCATTGTCACTAGAATCATTAGAATGATCTACTAATTCGGACTATAGAACATCAGAAACAAACGACCAGGTCTGGACAAAGTCGACACTTCGAAGTGAAGTATTAGCGACGTTGTCTGAACCTTGTCCCGAAACCTCAACGTTGGCTTTAGACGCTTTTCGCGGGGCCATGGCGGGGGATCCTGCTTTAGCTCTTCTGCGATAAAAATATGTATACATACAGAAAATAGTTCGTTGAGAAAAGTTTTCTCTGCGTAATATAGAAATGAATTTGCGATAACAAGTAAAAAATCTATATATTCAACCATTTAAAACTTGGTACCTTTCAAAAAAAAATTGTCAAATCATGCTTAAATATAAATTTGGCAATAAAAACACAATCCTTACTTGTCGATTCGCCTTGTTTCTAATTAATGCCATAAATTTTGGCAGCTCGAAATGTCAATTGGCGTAAGGAAAAATTAAGACTACCTCGTAGACTGTGCATGCATTAAATCACGAGAAATGTTGGCTTAGCTCAATTAATCAAGTTTTATCAACGCTAATTATTCTTTCGGTACTCGCTACATCGGAAGTTTTCGTTTTAACCTTTTGAACCTCTAAGACCCGATATTGTGACGATTACTTTTGGTTAAAAACGTAATTATGATTAGGCGCTTGATTAATTTCGTGATTATTTATATTGCAACTTCGCGACTCGGAGCTTCGAAGGTATAGCTTCCGGGAAGTTTGTATGCCGACTTGCGAAATCGCAAGATCGCGAAGATATGATTTAATTAAAATGGGGGATAAAACCGGATTAAGTGTTTAATTAATTACGTTTCTATATTTATCGCGACTTCGTGACTCAGGGCTTTGACAGTGTAGCTTTTTAAAGGAAAACACTCCGAGTTGCGAATTCCCGACAGAGCTTAACCGTGGCTAAGCTTTTTACCTTTATCATTAATGCGGGTTACTAAAACAAGAATCTCGTGGTTTCGGCTATCGGGGTTATGAAAGTAAGACTTTTGGAATTATTAAACGTTGAGACGCGAAACCCCGATGATGCTTAACCATCGTTTAGAAAAAAATTACTCTCGCTACTGACCTGGGTAAAACTTTAAAGTGATCTCGCCGTTTCGCTCTTCGGGACTTGTGAACTAAGTGATTTATAACATCCAACATACGAAATCTTGAGGTAACGAAAAGGGAAAAATCATTTGAACGAAAAGTAGAACTCGCCTTGAGAGTATGATAACCGTCGTCGTTCGCGTGATGAGACTTCAAAGATTTTGGAACAAAAGAAGGAAAATATGAAAACCATCTTTCGATTTCGAGCATTAAGATATGAACATCAAAACGGGTTAAAAAACAAAGGCGGCTCCAACAATGTCCAACAATGACTATAGACTCGACCAAAATGTGTTGAGGAACTTGTTGTCTCGGTCAGGGATGATGGTATGTGGTATCCAAAAATGGACCCACACTCGTTCGAAGAAGAGCTTGGCAGTATCTGTCACTGTGATATTATTCTTCCAGGATGTGATGATGGCCATCTTTGAAAACCGATCAATGACCAAAAATATGCATTCATTGCCTTGCCTGGTGGATGAAAGGCTAGGCATGTAATCCATTGAGATGGATTCCCAAGGCTTCTCGAGAGTAGGAAGAGGGGTGTATAATCCTTGCTTCTTGATGGCTGGCTTGGAAATGGCATAGGTAGTACAAGATTTGATATACTTGATGATGTCCTGTCAAAGTTTTGGCCAATAATTTTTTTTTTGAAGAACGACCACAATTTTATCCATGTAAAATGTCTTTCCATTCGACTGTAGTGGGATTCCCAAATAAGCTTTGCACGCTCTTTTGTAGGAAAACAAAGATGGCCCAGATGGCATATTAGTCTGTCCTGAATGTGAAAATCGGTGACAATTGTGCATGTACCCAAGATTTGATAGGTGGTGGCGAAGTTTAGATCTTGCTGATAAAGTTGGGGCCACTCAGATGCCTCATGTCCATAGGAATGGAGAACAGTGGTGAGGGAATCCATGGGAGGTTGAATGAGGCAGTCAATGACACGATTTGAGATCCCCGTCTTATACTTGATGTTGATATCGAACTGTTGCAGGTAGGTGGACCACTTCTGATGGTGGTCGTTCTGTAATTTTCGTTGTGTCTGCATGAACTACAGAGGCTTGTGATAAGTGTGGATGATCGTCTATTTTCCCAGAATGTAGTGTTTCCATTGACGATAGGATTGGAAGATGGAATACATTTCCTTGTCATAGGTGGGGTATTTCTAGACAATATATTATTGTGTCTCACTATGGTATGTCATCGGATGACGGTGTTGAGTGAGAACTGCACCTACAACATAATCAGATGCATCAGTCTCAATCTCAAATGGTTACTGCAAATTGAGTAAGGAAAGTACTGGAGCTGAGAAAAAGCAATGCTTCATATCATTGAATGGTCATTATTGTTCCTTCACTTGCATGAACTTGGCCTTTCCAGCACCCTTCGCCACTTGGCTGAGGGCCCATGAAAAATGGGAGAATCCCAACATGAACCGTTGGTAGAAGTTGGCCATTCCCAAGAAGCTTCGAAGCTTAGTTAGTGTGGTTGGGGCTGGCTAGTAACAGATGAATTGGATCTTAGTTGGATCAAAATGTACCCCATGCTCATCAACAATGTGGCCCAAGTATTAGACCCTGTTCATTCCAAAAGAGCATTTTTCCAAGTTGGCATATAGTTTGTGCTGCCATAGAGTGCTCAAAACCCATTGAATATGCCACATGTGCTCCTCTCAAGTTCTGCTAAAGATGAGGATGTCAACTGAAGAGTGCTCAAAATTTGTATAACAACTTTTCTAATTCTATTCAAACCCATCTTATCTTAGGTGTAGATATTTGGAATAGGATTGTCTGAATAACTTTCCAAACCTGCTCAACAAACATAAAGCTTTCAGTTAGGGAGTGAAATCTAGTTTTTATATCACTGACTTTAGTAATCCCTTCAAACACAAGGTCGCATTGGAGTTGAAAGAGTAATCAACCTTTCTTTATTGGTCTTGGTGCAGTGGTTGCACGTATTATGAGGATCACTTGGGAGCAACCCATATCTATGAGGAATCTCTCAAAGTGGTTTTGGGCTTACTTACCCTGCCCTTGCGTGTAAATTGGATTGTCCACTGTCCCCCCTATGCTTTGGTATAGTAGGTGGTACCATAGAGGCCATAATATTTTAGACTTCCTACCCAAGGTGAAAACATAGGGAAGGTGGTGTTGTACCAGGGATCGACATTGTCTCGACTCACTCAAACTCCTTGGACGGTTTCCCACTACTCGGTGAGGCAGCTTGTGAAAAGGCGTTAGTCCGTTAAGCAGGTTGTCAACGTAACTTTCCCACCTACCAAAATTCATCCCCTTTGCGCATCGATCCTGTGATGTTAGATTCCATCACCAACTAGTGCTTCTTTTTAAGAAGGTTTGTTTGCATGATTGACTCCTAGATTAATTAGCATGTGATGTCTATTCTCCTTAGTAAGCATTAGTATTAAGTTTGTGTCTAATGGAATCATATAACATGTCTCTTAGGATTATGTATTTTGGTTTTCTTAACATCTACTAATAAATACTATGTTTCTAGGAATATCTATTGTTTCTCTTTCTATTTTATGATATATCACCTTGTTTAAACTTTTGTTTTTAGAAGATTTCATTTTTTATGATTATTTTACTTCAATTTATTTATTTATGAGTTCCTTACACCTTAAAGGGGTCTATGTGGGTCATTGTCCATGAACATGAGTGAAAACCATGAAAAAGGACCTTTAGAGGTGATATTTAGCCTCCAAGTGGAATATAGGTACCATTATGAGGACTTACATGCTAGGGATGGGTCTTAAGTTGGTATTGGTCATGGTTGAGGGAGGAAAATAAGGCCCTTTCACCCTAGATGAATCCTTTAGGGATCAAGAGCCATAAAAAACACCATAATCCATATAGCATTTCTTATATAGGTCATCATTGTCCTTTAAGTGAGATATGAGAATCATTATGATAGGAAAACAAGGTCATTAATTCCTAAATGAATCTTATAGTTCATATGGGAAATATTACTCAAACCCATAAAACCTTTAGAAAGTACCTTTTTCCTTCAATAGGATATGGAGTAATTTTAGCTTACCTTTGGCCATCATTTATGATTGAAACTCTCAATTGTCCTTAGAGTGATATATGGGTGCCAATATGAGGTTGTATTCACTAGGGACGGGTCTGAAACAATGGATAGGGGAGAAATTAATGGAATTAGGCCATAATTAAGGTTCTTAACCTAATGATCCATTATCAAGACCTCTAACCATAACATTACATTTGAAGTGTATCTTTGGCATATAAGAGGGATATGGACGCAATCAAGAATTTTTGTATAGTAGGGATGGGCCTTGATTCCTTAAACATAGCCAAGGGATGAAAATAAGTTCCTTACACCAGAAAGGGATCTATGAGGGTCATTGTCCATGAACATGAGCACAAACCATGACAAAGGGCATTTAGAGTTGGTATCTATCCCTCAAGTGGAATATAGGTACCATTATGAGGTATTACATGTTAGGGATGGGTCTTAAGTTGGTATTGGTCATGGTTGAGGTAGGCAAATAAGGCCCTTTCACCCTAGATGAATACTTTAGGGAAAAAGAGCCATAAAAAACACCATAATCCATATAGCATTTCGTATATAGGTCATCCTTGTCCTTTAAGTGAGATATGAGAATCATTATGACATTTGTGCATCAATTATGGGTTTCAAGGACTTAGCCATAGTTGGGGGAGAAATATTGGGAATTAAACCCTAAAAAAATATTTTTGGGTTAGTGGGAAACGATCAAGTCCTTGAATTACAACACAAGTTGTCTAAAATGTATCTTTTTCATACGAGTGAGATAAGGGTGTCATTAGGATTTTTTGTGTAATAGGGATATGTATCAAGGCCTTAACCATGTTTGGGGAAGGAAAACAAAGTCATTAATTTCTAAATGAATCTTATAGTTCTTATGGGAAATATTCCTCAAACCCACAAAAACCTTTAGAAAGTACCTTTGTCCTTCAATAGGATATGGATTAATTTTAGCTTACCTTTGGCCATCATTTATGATCACAACTCTCAATTTTCCTTAGAGTGAGATATGGGTGACACTATGAGGTTTTGTGCACTAGGGACAGGTCTCAAACAATGGATAGGGGAGAAATTGATGGAATTAGGCCATCATGGTTAACTATATCTTGCATCTAAATGGCATATAGAAAAGGCTTTTTCTAAATCAATCTCAATAGAATTTATTCTATAGGAAGCTATTTAGAAAATTTCCTCTTCTTGATTGAAATTTTGTAGATTTTTTTCCATGGATGTCCCTTATAAACCAAAAGAAGTCTTCTTCCCACCACTCCAATGAAAATATAATCTAACCCAATCTCATGCTATTGAAATAAGTTGGGTTTGGCACAGGTTAAAACCCACATCGCATTATTTCATAAAAAAACCTATCCTATTAAATAAATAAGGACCCACAGTAAAATATCCTCTATTTAATATTTGAACTTGACTACAAATTCTCCCCACCACATCAATTTATTTCAGATCATTTTGATCTCAAATAGAGCTAGTTTCAAATGAAATTCAGTGAACTATATTCTCCCTTTCTAGAAAGTCGTAAGAATTTTCAGTACAACTTTCTTTTCAAAGAGGATTTTAACTTTGTGTTTGTGACTTCCAAAATAGGTTCTCAATTGTCACTACATAAGAAAGAACAAGGGTTTTTGTATGCTTGGCATCAAAATAGCCTACCAAAGAAAGTTGAGACACCCTTGGCTTCACCCTCGGGTAAATAAACTAGTTCTTGGATCTCACACTTTCCCCTACTTCCATCCTTTGGAGTAGGAATTCGTAATGAAAATAAATTACATTATTAATTATAAGAGATAGTATGATCTATAGTTGCATCCCTTGCATTTATGTGTCTCTTGAGCATTATATAAGGAGTCTTCTTGACACCTTTCAATCATCATTATATCATTCAATCTTATCAAATGTTATTTGTCCTTCAGACATTATATCTATGGACTTCCCCACCGCCCCCCGCCCCCCCTCCCATTTTTTTATGTAATAGTTCAGTGAAAGAACCATAACCGGATGACTTACAAATATATCATTTTTCTATTTGAAATGCATGAATAATGTAAACAAAATAAATAAATAAATTTAATATATATATATATATATATATATATATATATATATATATATCATTTTCATCCCTTGGGTAAAAAAATTTAGAAAAACGATAAAAAATGCAATTGAATTATACATATTGTTTAAAACAAATTATTGTGTCGCGAAAAAATATAAATATTATCCTAAATGAAATTTTAAAACATCTAAAAAAACTTTTGTTCTCTAACAAATTATTCTGCCAAAACTTACAAAATTCTTGATCAGCATTAATCTCTACAATATGCAAATAACACAAATGATCAATGGGAATTGAATCATTCATATATTATTGGGAGAAGAAGCTTAATCTTAATACAACAATGGATAGGAACCCATGCCTAGAATATGGTACCTACTACAAACACATTACTCAAAATTGTTGTCTGTAATTTCAATTCATTTACTTCCTTATCATTGGCATAATAATTGTTTTTAAAGCTTCATTTGAGATATTAATTGAAACAAGAACAAGCCAAAATGCAGCCCACAGACTCAAAAATTAAAATCTTAAGAAACAATAAAAGCATCATTGTAGAATAGTACATGACAAACATGTTTACAACATAGTCTAGTACTAAGTACAATTATGCTCTCCAATACATACCTTCAACCCTAGGATTGTAAGATTAAAATAGTATATTAATCAACTGGTACTAGACAAATGTAGATCTGATGGCTTGGTCTAAAGAAACAATCAAGTCTTTTGCATCCCCAATTCCTACAGATATGCAAATCGGGTCTTATTTATTTATCCACATATACATGAATTTCGATTCTAAACTGAAAATCACTTCCCACAAGTGGCAATTCTCTAAAAAAAAAAAAAAAAAATATGTTGAAAAGGTAAAAAGAGATTACATGCATATGACTTTAAAACATTGCTCGGGGAATTGGCTAATATTTAGCAGGCCTTAAAGGCTCTTATTTTCACATGTTTTATTCTCTTTTATGATTTTTTTAATGTTCAACCAACACATGAACGAATTATGTTTTGCATTGTTCAAATGTAATTAGTATTATGTGGTCACATTTTACTCAAAATATCTGTAAATTAATTCATATTAACTCCAAAATAATGCTTCTTGTTTTCTTGTCAATCCCAAAGCACTCAAAGAGGATCCATGCTGCGCATCAGTAAATGGAAAATGCACGTCTTGGATATTGCCTCACCTTTATACAATATGATTATCATTATGCTACATGAGGGTACACATTCAATAGAAATTAAACAATGTATTTTGTAATAATGACGATTATAGAGACCTCAAGCCATATTTCTTTTTATCAAGAAGACCACACATAACTATATTCCTTTGCAATGTAGAAACCATAAAACCATATGATGATTTAAACATGGAATACTGGGCCAGCTAGTGCATATGATAGAATGCACAAATCACCCGCATACAAGAATATCTGGTTGCATTTAAAAGGACCTATAGGGAGAGAAATAATGTCAATAGTGTTAATTTGCAACAACAATTCAAACTTTTAGGAAGCTCTAAAAATATCATTCCCAGATGAGTTGAAGGGCCAAAGCTTACTTGGAGTTTCTTCACATTCCCAACTATTTTTAGTTCTTTTGAAACAAAGTACAATTATGGTTTTAGAAATGCTTTTTCTACAATGTCAACTAGTGGTGTTGGATGACCATGAACTTGACCATGGAAGCAGTTTTCTAGATTTAAAAGGCAGAATCTGAAGTGGAATTACACACATGTCACTTACTTCCTTGAGCCCACACAACCCCTAGTGTTGTAATTGATCTTTGATACCTTATGCAATATACCCATAAATTACTTATATCTTAATTATTTAATAAGTAGATTCCAACTGGACTTATTTTCTTCATTGAGTTACATGAGAAGAATTTGAATTCTTTACAAGGCTTCATCCGAAAATGTATAAGTTTTTGCATAGAATGCCCTTGAAATCAAGTCTTCATATCTATATTTAAAATACCTTTTCATTTACCACCACAATAGGGAACATAGTATCATAGGAATAATGTTCACTCACACTTCCCTTGATTTCTCTAATAAACCACTGTGCCCATGAGTGTCCATGATCAAGGAATGTTCAACAAGGATCTTGTATACAAGGAAAAACAATATATTGACTATTTAATTAACAAAACATGCTTTGACATCCCTTAGTGGTAGAATTAATGATCAATAGGTTGGGGTTAATTTATTGGCCACTAGTAAGGGATGAGAAACCTTCAATCATAATTTCACAATCATCAAATCTATGTTTATAGTGAATGTGCACAACCCACGAATAAGATTGTTACCATAAAGACAAAAACATGAGCTTGTAATTCTGTAGTTTTGGAAATTGAGTAACTCTCTCACAATTATGTATTCATGTATCATGAATGAATTCATTAACACATATCACATATCGATCTGTTTCTGGGGAGTAAATGGAACCCAAAGATACCCAGGTTTTGCACAGAAAGACAGTTACACTATCACCAAATATGCAATCTTTAAAAGGTGAATCGAACCCCTTCGAACAAAAAATAAAATGTAATATTTTTCTACTTAGGTATGGTCGTTGTACCCCTTATTTGGAGCTATATTTTGATTGAGACAAACTAGGGCAAGGATCACTCAAATTCTTGTAAAGGGATAGGTATCAAGGCCTTAACCATGATTAGGGAGGTAAAACAAGGTTATTAATTCGTAAATGAATCTTATAGCTCTTATGGGAAATATTCCTTAAACCCACAAAAACCTTTAGAAAGTACCTTTGTCCTTCAACAGGATATGGGTACCATTAAGAGGTTTTACAAACAAGAGATAGATCTCAAGTATTGAACCCAAAATTAAGATTATATGGCCTTGGTCCCTAAATTATGCCTCAAACCACCATTCAAACTAAGATCATTGGCTGATTGGTGAGATATGGGAATCATGAAGATATTTTGTGTACGAGGCATGGGTATAAAGGCCTTGACCATGGTCAATGAAGGAGACAAATGCTTATAGGATCCAAATAATCACATTTCAGAGGTTTTTTTAATATTAATGAACTACTTCAATGATATCTAAAAATTAGCCATATAAATTTAATATTTTTTGTTTTTGTAGGAGATGGCCCCTCAAATCAACCTCCACGCCATGGGTAGGAGACTAGGCATGCTCGATGTGACAGGACTAAAGCACCATCAATTGTTGAAGAGCCCCTAGAAAAAGAAGACATGGAGGCTCATGACTTACTTAAGAACTAGACTAGAAAACTAAAGAAGACTAAAAGAAACTTATGATGTATAATAATTTTATAAGACAGATTGATGTATATTATATATCTAGTATATTTGGAACATATTTTGGATGATAAATCTCATTTATAAAAACTTTTTTTTATGACATATGCATTTGAATGATAAACCTCATTTATAGCTTTACAATAAATTTTTATCACTTTTGAATATTTTTAATGCACATTTTTTTATTAGAATATAGATTGGTTATTAGGGAATTGAGAGAGATGTGAGGGGGGTGGAGGGGCCATAGGATCTTCCACATTCATGTGGTTGGCCCTATTCAAAAGAGAAAAATTTATTGAAGTCGTTTATTCTTGGAGAAAACCTCTCTCAATCCAACAGAGCAACACCATAGTCAATGTCGACTTACTTGTTGCTCCTTTAGATCGAGGGAGGTTTGCTCCAAGATCAGAGGGATCCAATAAATTATTCTTGGAACCAAGAGGAGTTTATTTAGGACGTCGCATCTGAGATGGACATTCCTTTGATATACAGTGTTCGTGATATGTGATTCATCATTGTCGAATGCTTACATGTTTAGAATACCAATCACAATGAATCTTTCTACATTTGATCAAGTTGATTAGTTAGTTATCAGTATAACTAATTTTTCATGTACTCTTGTGTGCACAAGTTTTTGCAGGTTTCAGAAGAAGCAATCAAGAATAAGTGAAATAACTTCAAGTTGTGGATCTACTTCAAACATAGGACCTCAGGTAAGTTCATCATGTTTTCTTTCTCAAAAGTTAATTACTTTGATCAAATTAGTTACGGATTCTTCGATTATTATTATTATTATTTGTTACATATAAATAAAGTCAACTTGTATGAGTCTCCTCATTGATGATGCCATACAACCTAAAATCCTTCAAGATATGTACCTTTATAGATGTCTCCACCACTAACATATAAATAACACATCCATATGTAGGTTGTAAAAGCTTCCTTCTTGATGGTTTTATAAATTACTATCGGTATTCCTCATGAATCCCTTAGACTACATTTCACACCTTCATGTGTGAAACCTTGTTCTATGCATCCTACCCTTGAACCTATTTATTGTGCACCATCCTTAGTTATGCCTTTCCCAACCTTCATTTGTGTTAACTTCCCCCTATATATTTTGGTTGGATCCTGCTCATTGCTACCTTGCACACATACGCCAAATCTAACACATGTTCGCACATACTCTCCTTTTCTGCCTAGATGCACAAGTGTTTTTTCTCCTATCAACAATGCTCCTGCATCAAATTCCCCTTACCAATAAAAACTTGTGGGCCTAAGTGATTAGAATGTTGAAGATAAAATACATGTAATGCAAAGGAGATTTCCGTAAATGTCATCTCAAACTCCCTCACCAATATCCTCGACTAGTTTAAGATTAGGGGTATAAATGGCAAACTTGTAAATGGAAATAAATACAGACATGCACCTATAACCTAGAGCTATGTTGAACTCCTAAGTAACAATAGCTAGCACCTTTAGTATTCTTGATTAATATTAGTCAATGTTTGAGGAGATCAAAGAGAAAGGTAAGGTATCTATCCATTAGTGAGTTGGCACCCATATGGGTAGGGAATTCCTTTCCTTGAGTGATAGAAATGTTGTACTAATGGGATACTAATGGGTTTTTACTATTCATCCCCTTTTGGGGGACAATGATTTGGAGAGTGTTATGGATCATTGAATTGCTATGAGTAGATGAACTAGGGAATCAAATATTTATAAGTTTTTAATGCAAGTCTCCCAAGGCACAGTGAGAACATGAGTGTCTAAATAACATGACCTTTGAGCTATGATCTTAGCTAGCTCAAAATTTGATGTATTTTAACTCTTAATAGTTTCCTAATAGAACCGTATAAATAGTTGTTCTGCTATCCTGATCAATTATCCTAAGGCAAGGTAAAACTTGCAAATTTTTACCTAAAGCTTGCTCATTTTTCTTCATATTTTGATTTCATCTTTCACTTGTAGAGTTTTGATAACTTTGGGGAAAGGCTAGGTAAAACTAGTCCAACCTTTTTCATAATGTTTCCAATATTTCAAGAAATTCTATGAGTGTAATCGAAAGATTATTTCATTTGAGGAAGAAATAAAAGCATAGACTTGGTCATATTTGTTGTATTTTCATCACTTTTTAAAACTTGAACATCCTTAATAGGCTATGTGCAGTATAGGACATAGGTTGTCAATAATATTAACTCTTGTATTCAGTGTGTTTCAAGTCGCATCTCCTATGACACATGCCACCCTAAATTTTCATATATGTTACGATGTCTAGAAAGTAAAAAAGAATTATGTTTCTATGGGGGACATATAGTTTTGGCGTTGTTGGATTGAAATGACCCTACATGGCTTGATTTTTCTCCCTTCCTAAAGTTTAACATACGCCCCAATTAAAATATTTTATGCTATGTTTGGATATTGTATTTTTATGCATTATGATTGGGTGTTAAGATGATGACATATGCCTTAGGGATTTATAGTTGAGAGGGGGTAGAGGGGAATAATAATCCACATTAACTATGGTGAAAGAATTAAGTTGGTGACTCAAGTAACAATTAGTTTATCGACTATGTATTTTTTACATATGTGATCAATTTGAAATAGTAGTTTATCATATTTTGTGTGGGTTCATGTTCATTCCTTTAATGTCAATATTAATGTATGTATCGAAGTCCGATCCACAAGGAAGGAGAGTGTAACATGACCAAGTGGTTCTATCCTGCCTCGCATCAAGTTCTTTCCTCTATAATTTTATCCTTCCATTTTATTAAATATGGTTTATATGGCGTACCATGTGTCTTGAAAACCTTCTCACCTATCACTTCCTTAAATTATTTTTTCTTCTTCTTGGGCATATGGTTTCATTAATCATATTTCATGTCTTCCCTAGTTCATAATCTTATGTCGCTTTGTAATCTTAGATATCCTTCATATTGAATATCAATAATTTTCAAATTCTTTACGAAATTTGGGCTTGTAATGCATCAGATATTTTGTTAATCTTAATCTCATTTTTCTTTTTTAAATACTCATATCTCGTTTCTCTCGCGACAACTTTTCTCGTCGATGGTATTGATAATTCATTGAAGGTATTGAAGCTTCATCACCCAGATTCGTCTCATGGGCGACGACCTATGGTTGTCTCATGTGCGATGACAAATTTCAGTTGTCTTTCGTTCGATGACACCTTTCAGTCATCTTTTGTGCGAGGACAACTTTCGGTCATCTGTCGCGCAACAACATCTTTCAGATGTCTTTTGTGTGTTGATAGTGATACTACATCCTTAGGTTGTCTCGCAGGTGATGATATACTTTGGCCGTTGCAATTTCCACAACACGTGATACGACGTTTGGGGGGCCCAAGATTCGTTGTCATCTCCATGACAGAACGTCGCGCGCACAATGAAATTACTGTCTCAAAATGACCGAAATTTACTAGTGACTTCTTTATTGACACCATCCCTCTCCTAGAATGAAGCTGCCTTGTACCTCTTGCAAGCGTCCAAACTCTGGCGCTATTGTCGCAACTTTCAATTCATCGCATGACTCAATAATTATGGCTAAGGCACCAACACACTAAGGTACCTCATCCATTCTCTCAAAATAGACACATTTAACCCTCACTACCTAGTTCATTGTAGAGACCTATCCAATGTGCCTCATCAAAGAGTTAGACAGCTCCCTCAAGCCATCTCCACGACTACATCCAAATCTACCCAAGTCCACCACTGGAGTCATCCAATCAGGTAGCCCCAAGCTCTCCACACATTCACCCAAGTCAAGGAGTACCAACTACTACATGACTTTTTCGAATGTACTCCACTTGAGCCACTCTCAAGTCTTCTAGTTTTCACCATGGAAAATGAGTACTCTTGAGTCACCAAGTCATCACGATTCCCTTTAATGAACTCGTTAAAACACTTAGGAAATGCAATAACTCAAAACTAACCATACCTTTCCAACGACATTCTTGGTTGTACCCATGGTTCAAGTTTGTTGTCCCAGACTTTCACTTGCCCAAGCCACCAAATCTCCACACGAACTCCCCTCAATCGCCATGGGAAACTCCAAAAACTTGAATAGCACCTTCATTGCGATACAAGGATGAGTCCATTTATCCACTTCAGAAATAAATCTAATTCTCAAACTTTCCATGGAATCGAACGAACTCATCTCTAATATCTTTCCATCTCTCCACATTGATTGCTTCCGCTTCAAGGAACCATGCACACATGACCGGACTGCTAAGCCATACTTCTAGTAACTAACTATCGTAACTATGTGTGTGAAGAGATACCTCATCCGAAGGTTGCGGTTTACCCACTTGTCGAACAACATAACTCTACTCAACCATTGTTCTCGACGATGCATGACACTAAGATATCATGATGAAAATGTGCCCAACCAACTTCCTTGTTGCAAATCTTCTCTAGGTCACCTCAAGTCATCCAACTCACCCAAGTTCTTTTGCTTGTTGCAACCCATAATCTATCCTCTTCACAATAACTTCTGCAATCACCCATTGTTCTCACTTCTACTATCCCTTCTGTAGTTAGATATATGACAAGTCCTGCAACAAGTCCTATGATCGTCTGCCTTGCCCAAGTGTTGGGTTTACCCAATGAATTCTATGCTTGGTATTCTCAAAGTGTGCACCCATGTCTCACACTTACTTCCATCACAAATCAAATGAACCAAGTCTGTGCCCAAATTATATATGGTATCAAGTTTACGACAATTCCTGTGATGAACTCTATGATGAGTTCTACGATCACACACCCTATCCAAGTTCTTTATTTCATGAAAAACTATGCTCTCGGTATATACAAGGTGCATGCCCAGATCAACCTTCCACCATGCCATCAACCATAACCTTTGTCGTAAGCCTAATGCAAAGTCTCTGCGATGAACTAGTTCATCCCACCGAATTGTTCACCAAGTCTGCGAATGTTCCCACTAAACTATCTTTGCACTTGCACCCTATCCACTGTGACCATTGTATTAGTAGAGAATGCTTGAAGCTATGATACCATCTATGGTTGAGATAGTGGTGAAGGGCTCACTATCCCTTCCTCAAAATATGTGATGAACAAGCTCTAATACCATATGTCACGTCCCCATATTATTCCTGCCCAAATCTTGCGATCGTACACCTCTTTAGGGCGTGTGACACTGTGATGGTTCTCACTTGGCTACGTGGCAACACTAAGGATACTTCGTCAAGACTATGACTCTTCACTTAGAGCATAGCCATACTCCATTTTATGCTGCGCACAAGTTACAATCCTACTCTAGTGAAAGTCACTTGTATACTTAGATGATTTGTTAATAGATTTAACACTTAGTCATTTAAGCATACATCCATCAAATGAAGAGCACACTTGTGAAACAAACAATAGAGACACAGATATATTGCGAGAGGAATGAGACATGTCTAACACCCGACTAAGTCTTATTATTGTGAGATAGTTACAATATGAGCACTATAGATTAGGTTTACAACTTGGCAGAGTCGCACGACTTGCCTCACCTCACTAAAACACTTATACACAGATTCGTCAGACCAAGCAGATTTTATGTCGTAACCACTTTCGCAACTCTCGTGGTGCACCCAAAACGTGTGCCCACCACAAACTCTCCATCTCTTCTCTGTCACAAAACTTCACATAGACCTGTGGTTCTGTCTCATAGTTTCCTCACCGAGACCTGCGACAAGACTTCCCCAAACTCAACCCAACGAAAATCGCCCCAAGTCAGTCCACATGATCACCTCAAGGCAACACAAGTCCTCCCATGTGGAGTGACTTGGCTCTTTGAGGGAGCTTGCCTCTCTTTGTCCAAGTCTATTTCATAATCACATAGTTTATCTTGCTCTCATTGTTTTTTAAATCTTCCTTCCTTGGTTGTGAGCCCTTGTTCTCTTATATGGACTCCAAAGGTCATCATCACGAATTGTTAGATCCTTTGGGTGTGTCGCGCCCCTTTATGAACCATCGCACCCAAGAAAATCGTCGTGCCCCTTCATAAAACATGTGCGCCCAAACAAATATGTGCACCCATCAATTGTGACATCCCTTTGGACCGGTGCGCCCCAACCTTGATGTGTTAATCATGCCAACGCACTCCAACCTCTTTGTTTCACCCCTTCTCTTGAGTTCTTCCACCCATGCTTTGTCTCATGCTTCAACAAGCCCTTTAACGTGTTAGCTTGCCCAAAATACCCACTTTCCCAACCCGTGCAACTCTTGGACACTAGATCAACCACAAATTCCGTGTCTTGAACAAAGGTATGTATGAACTTCTGAAAACCTTACACAAACCAAAATATTTCTTATATTAAAAACTCTACTTCATCTTCTACTTTATTCTATTGTTATGACACGACATGCTAAGAGGGAGCGTTCTCTAGCAAAAGTCGTCTAAGGTCAATGATTTCATTGATTTTATGTTTTTTAATTAATTTTCACAATGAACACATCTTTGGACTAAGGCTCGGAGGAAAGTTGAACTCCTAGATTCCCAAATGGTGGAGGATTTTTAGTTAACATCAAATAAAGCGGTCGTGCACATCTCAGCTAAAAGCTGCAGTGAAACAACTTGCCTGCTCTGACCACAAGCACAGGAATTATTTCCAAAAAAATGAAAGATAGAGGTAAAAAAAATAGATGCCCATCTCATAACTGCAAAATACTTGTATAGCCAAATATCTTACAACGCCACACATTGGCTGTAGGTTGAGAAATTGTAATCTGCATCGATATGAGATACACTGGATAACCATGCAATAGAAATTCCCATTACATCTTCCATGAATGTAATTGTAGCTGTATATGAATAACTCAACTTTCATTTTCAGAAAGCCAAGATGGGCTAGGCAACCGTGAAGGAGTCGTAACAGCGGCCTCCTGTGAAGGAGTCGTAACAGCGGCCTCCTGTGGAGTTCGTTTGAACGTTTCAGCGTCTGGAAAAACAACTCCAATTGCTTGAATTGAATCCGTGGTACTCTCGATGACTATGTGCATACTGTTGTTCGGTTCACTTGCTCGGGCAACTGCAGAGCCTTCCGGATTCTTGTTTCGACTATGGAGAATCAGGCAATGTCTACACATAGGGCAGGATGAATGACAGACGAGCCATTTATCAATGCATTCCACGTGGAAGCCATGATTGCACCTTGGCAGAACCCTAATCTTTTCTCCTTCCGCAAATTCGGCCAAGCAGATCGGACAATCCGTGGGCACGGGCCGTGGCTTTGAGGTAGCAGTGTAAACTATAGTGGGCAGTGCTTTCATGGCCGCCTTCTTCAATCCAGTGTTGGCCACCCCTTCGGATGAGTCGAGCACCATGCGCCCCCTACAACGTAGCAAACATCTGAGCAACCAGTAGAGAGCGATCACGAAGATGAGAAGACAGAGCAACGCCACGACGGCGAAAACGACTAGTCGATCGGGGTCGAAAGTGGCCTCGTTAACGTAAGAAGGTTTAGGGCTGGAACTTAATAACTTCCTGCCAATTGACAACGGAAATTCTAGAACGCTCTGCAAGTCACTCATTTTTCTCAAATCCATAAAACGTCACGAATGAATGAATTGAAGCAGTCCGCTCTCTTTTTATAATTTTTTAGAGATTCACATGCCGAACAGCTTCTTCAATGTTTTTTATATTACAATTGCTGACTATGAACTCTTAAAAATCTCTATCCCTCTCGTCAATCGTTTTACCAGCATCGAATTTGATCACTTAAATCTCATGAATGGTCAAAAAATCTCTATCACCCTTCCGATTTGATCGCTTAAATCTAATTAATTATCAAAAACCTTTATCACTCTTGTCAGTTTTTGCCAGCATCAAATTTAATCACTTAATTCTCATGAACCGCCATAAATCTCTATCCCTCTTGTCAATCGTGCATCAAATCTGATCACTTAAATTTAATGAATTGTAAAAAAAACTGTGTCCTTCTTGTCAATTAATATGTCATATTTCAGCCAGCTGTTGGTAGAGGTACGCATCTCTATCAGAGTGGTTATTAACTATTTTAAATATGAGATTCTTCTGTCATGGCCACTAAAATCGAACCATCACGCAATGTATATGGTATGTAAAATGAGAAATTTTGTGTATAAATGGTCCCATATCACCGACTTAGGTCAACACATATCCGATGGCGGTGAGTGGCGCACAGCGTCTGCTAGCACTAACTAACTTGCTATGCAGTATTTAATATTATCCCATTATATATGTGGCATCATATATATGGTTTGATAATGTTGATATATGTTTTGAAATATATCCTATTTTGTATATATAAGTGGCCCACAGAGTCTGTTAGCAATAACCAACCAACATAGTTATCTTTTGGGTTTTTTTGTCATTTTTTTCTTTTGATTTTGCCTGAAATCTGATGATGAATGGTTGGATCTGTGGATTTGAGTGATTAAGTTTGTATAATAAGAGTGCCTTAAAAGTTTTCAGCACTCTAAATCCATTTATGCATTCAGAAAAGCAATTTAAACAACAGAAAACAGAGATTTTATCCAAATTTACATCAGCTAATTCCGACAAATTCCTATCAAAAAAAACCAAAAAGTAAAACATTTAACCAACCCCAACCAACTTGCTATGCAGTATTTAAAATTATCCCATCATATATATATATATATATATATGGTCTGATAATCTTAATATATACTTAGAGATATATCCTATCCTGCATATACCACATGTAGCAGTATTGAATGCTACCGAGCAAATTGGTTATTCACTCAATGTCCTTACTCTGTTAGAGAAGACCCACCAGTCGGATCATTAGCTTGCCACCTACAGAAAGTCAAAAACTTAGTATCTTATAAACTATTTCCACAAAATCATCTTTAATATTAAGAAATGCATATTTAATAAAAAAAAAACAAATAACTACAGTGTGTGGTCTAAAGGGATTTTATTTATTTATTTTTAAATAATGTTAATGTAGATACACATGACAAATGACCAAAGTAACCCGTACACGTGTACCTTTTGATAGCAGCCTTTGATGAAATATTTGGTGGCCCTTGCAAATATTCCTTGGACCTCCATGCAGACACACAAGATCCATGGGGTCTGTAATATTTGGTGGCCCTTGCAAATATTCCTTGGACCTCCATGCCGACACACAAGATCCATGCGGTCTGTAAGGAAAGAGAATCATATATTATATAAATTGCCAACTAATATCTCTCAAACAAATACAAAACTAACAACTGCATAACATCTCTCCAAACAAATACAAATACAGCTCCATAACATAATGGATTAGAGTTTGAATGTAAAAGATATTGAATATTATAACATTTAGAAAATCAGATTCAAATGTAAATTAAGAAATATTTACTCATTTTAGGGTGGAGGGTGGATCCATGAAATTTAAGAATTTATTTTCTCTACAGTGGTTTATTTTATGTCAATTTTATATAAAAACATTGTTGCTTTTGGGTATAAATTATAAAATCGGTGTGGCACTGTTACTTTTCTCTCTTCTATTAACACCATTAAAAGGTGTTTGAATGTTTTGTGGGTCTCATTAACCCTATTAAAAGGTGTGTTTGAATGTTTTGTGAGTTTCCATTGTATGTGGTATTTGGTTTTTTAATGCCTTCTAAGTACAAGTTTAATACATTTTTAATCTGTAATAATTTTTAGTTAACAATAATTATTGAAATCATGGGTGGTTAATTATTGAAATCATGGGTGGTTTATGAAGTTTTATATGTAAAAAATATTGTTCAAAGTTGTCTTTAGCGTATTAGTATTTAAATTAATGCGATTTTTTATATATATTAAAAAAGGTATGAATACTATATAGGTACAAAAGTAGTTGGTCAATCATAATTTGTTGAGTTTGTAAAAGTGAGGTGTGAATGAAACCTCCATCAAGGTTCATCAAGGTTCATATCTTATGGTTAATGACTCATTGTAAGATAATATTTTTACATTTTATTATAAGAAAAATTTTGATATTTTATTTTTTGGATTTTTTCTGGCAATCATTATTGGAATTTGATTGTAAAATTGTTAGTGAAATTACATTTTTTTAATGTATAAATAGATTTAATGTCAAATTTTTTTTGATCTTTTGGCTTGATGTTGGCACAGGGGCGGACCCAGGGTTCAACTCTTACAATGCACCAACAAACCCTAACTACTGGCCCTTTCAGCAACACCTACGAAGTAGATGCAATCTCACCCGAAGCAGCAATAGGGGGTTGCAGGACACAGGTGTCTACAACTAGAGGAAATGCAAAGTGATTCCAAAACACAATGCAAACAATCTAGATATTCTTTACCACTCTTATGCTTTCTTCGCGAAGTTATATCTCTAATTTAACACAAAAATGCAATAGCAATATAACAGATAAAAAATAACACAACATCAACCACAAAGACAATAAGATATATGTGGTTCACCCTCTCCCTAGGGCTACGTCCATGGAACTGTGTTTCTTGATTTATTAGATGAAAACATACAGTTCTATCTGCGCACTTAGTTGCATATATCTTTCTCTCCTTCTCTTTCCTTCTTACGCACCCAACTGCAGGGTTGATCTTCGTACCCAACTGAAGATCCCAAATACAAACTCAATAATTCTCTCAACAACAATAATTAATAATAACCAACAATGAACATCATACGAACGAACCCTCCTAGGTATTCTAGACCTTTATTTATACATTACATGACTCTCATACAACCTTACACCGAAGCCTAGGTGTCAAAACCCTAGATCCAAAACACTAGGTCCACTTGACCCGCATTTTTGGGGCTT
>ML802218.1:548950-559120 GCA_009831015.1 Picea engelmannii | reverse complement strand
AGGGCCAGAGCCATATCAAGTACTCACTGCCAGGAGTTTCAAAGAGTGGAGTGGCACAACACGGTCGTCATGATCTCCTGTCAATAACATTGTAGCAGGATACTGTAAATTCTGTCCGGGCATCTTCCATGGCGTCTTTACATTATGCAATGGTGAATATCTGTAGCAATGAAGAATGTGTAACACAAACAGTTGATCATGTCATTTTGAAGAAGCGAGAAGTTCTTATAACCTAATGGAGCACTTTTTGATAGAGTGAACAGAAAAGGAACAAGCAATTTATCTTCATTTGAGATTACTAGTAGTTTGAATATTATTTAGACACTGTTACTTATTAGTTTGAGAGACAGGATCCATTTGTCTTCTTACTTAATGAGCCAATGAAATTCTTCTTCCTTATCTGAAGAGCCATAATCAGTAGTCCACGCATGGCCTGCAGATTTCATCACAAGTTCCATCATCAGTTGCCCTGCAGATGCCCGCGTCTAAAGATTACCATAACCAGAGAGGGTGAAAAAGTAGTTGAATATTATCACCTTAAAACTCACCAATAGTAAATTTATGAAAACGTAACATGTCCATAACACCCACATGAGCCAGTGCGCAACCAAATAGGTCAGGTCTCTGTTTAAACGCAGAATTAACGATCAAAGCCTCTTATTTCACCAAAAAATGATCTGCTCAATCCTCTCTACATTTCTTTTTGAATAAGTTTAAAGACAAGCCAATACAGAGACTGAAAAGCATTTGCTTTGGGATAATAGAAGCAACTTTTTCTATCGAATTCTACATTAGAACGAAAGGAGAGGAAGGAGAGAAGCAAGCAACTGGTTTATACAGGGGCATTATTTAACCATGCATCTTATCATCAAATACATGGACATACCTGATTTGTACAAGCTGCAACAAGAAGTCCACCATTACTGCCTCCTTCAATACATAACTTTTTAGGTTGTGTATACCCCTCTGATACAAGGAACTCGGCGGCAGATATGAAATCATCAAAGCAATTTTGTTTTTTGGCAAGAGAGCCTGCTTTATGCCATTCTTCTCCATATTCACCACCACCACGAATATTTGCAACAGCAAAAACTGCCCCTAAATGTCTCGAAATGACAATGCGACTAACACTGAAGTTGGGCGTGATGCTACAGTTAAATCCCCCATAACCATATAATAGAGCTGGATGAGAACCATCAAGAGCAATGTCTTTCTTGGATACAATGAACATCGGTATCTGAGTTCCATCCTTGCTGGTTATGAAAACCTGACAACAATCGAAGACGGACCAGTAACATTATCATATTAGAATCCGTCACATCAGTAGACAATCCAGATGGACTGCATAATATTCCCATTAGTATTAAATATTCCAATTGAATAATGCCATCATTATCGTTTCAACTGAGTGAGGAGAATAGAAACATCTATTTTGTAGCAGGGATAAATAACTCAAAATATTATTTATTGGAATGCACTTTTCGTTATATAAGTTCTAATGCGAAGCCCCATTGCTTTTACAATCAGATCAAATCTGTTTAAAACATTCATTAGAGAAGACTTTCTCACTAAAGATAGTCAAGAAAAAATCTGTAGAAGCAAAAAATAGTTAGAAACCTTTACCTGTTTAGCCTCAAACTCTGTCCGATCAAAGCCTGAAACAACAGTCTCTCTATAAATTACAAACTGTGGTTTTTCCACATCTAGGTTGCATTGATAGATAATGCCAGGGGTAAGAAAGCTTGTAAAACCAATAAATATTTCCTTGTCTTTACGCTTTCCTGATATTCCATAAACTGACCCAATATCTATTGGCAAATTATGAAGCAAATTTCCAGATTGCAAGTCTCGTAATTGCAGAACATACTTGACATCACTTAAATAGCTTAATAGAAGTTGATTTCCATTGACACAGCAAGCTGATTCAAGCACGTCCTTCTCAGATTCTCCAACAACGTCACTCCAAGCCTCCGGCTGCATAAAGTCTACGCGAACCAACTTATACCTAGGGGCATTTTTATTGGTTCGAAAAGTGAGCAAAGCACCTTCATTTGCAACAAGATCATACTCTGCTTCAAAGTTATCGATAATTTTTTGGAAAGGAAGCATCTCCTCCCTGCCTTTGAAACCTTCAATTCCCTGAGGAAGAGCGGCAAGATCACAATAAAAGAGTCTGTTCACGGGGTCACAGCCTTCTGTAATATATAAAAGAACATACTGCCACAAAGAAAACAGATAGCTGTATAAGGCCAGATGAACAACCTGCCATGAAATTATAGATGTTTGGTACAAGAAAATTACCTTCTTGTTTCAGTGTTTTAAAACATTAGGATTGCATCAAACAAAAATCCAACACAAATGTTTGACATGCCGCATTTTTGTTAAATGACTCCCACAAAAGCCAAATAAAGTTATTATTTTGGGCGTTCATGTGTTGCAGGTGAATTGGATTGAGTGCAGAGCATATGGATCGTGCAGAATGTGCAGTGGATCAAAGTGGATTGTGAGGTGGATGAAGAAGCTCCATGTAGGAATATTGTTGACTTTGTCCCAGTGCCCTGTAACAATTGAGCTACTCCAGGAAATGTAGGATTCAATAGGTTCCTTTCAAGGTACTGTACAAATATGAACCTCCTCTTAGAGATTGGATTGTAACTTGTAAGTCAATCAAAGGTAAATGTAACGATTGAGTCACTCCAAAAAAATGGAAAGCATTCTTCGAAAACCAACATAGAAGTAAGAGCCAAGTTGAAATTGGTGATATGGTGTTCATTCGTTCATTCATCTACCACCTATGGTTTTAAAATAAGGAAGAAGAATTTCATTGGCTGTTTAAGTAAGAAGACAAATGGAGCTTCTATTTAAAACTTATAAGTAACATATTGTCTAAAAAAATATTCAAACTGTTAGAAATATCAAATGAAGATGAATTAATTGTTCATTAGTAGATTGAAGCTACAAATAAAATAAACAAAGTGATATTCTACCAATTCAAAGTCAAAAAAGAGACCAGGAATTGATGCAGATGGCATCCTAGGTTCTGGAGATATTGAATATTCAATAGATTCCTAAGAGTTAATGTATGAATGGGGGAATGAAATGCATGAGTTGCATGTTATGATATTCAGTTCAAAGAAAGTGATAACAGTTTAAGAAGTAGGATCAGCAATCAACCACCAAAAGAGGAAAAAGAGGGAAGAGTTGATGTACCATTGAAAAATAATTTGCAAGAAAGATTAAACTGCAAAGAAGAAAACAAAGACAAAGTCAAGGGATACAATTTATCTGCACTAAGGGATACAAGATGCAGGGAAAATAAGGTCAAAATGAAGGATGGAATAAGATGAGCAATGACATAAAAAGTATGTATGAGTGCTGGAGAACAAAAGAAAAATAAAGAGATTGTACAAAAAGTTCGAGCAAATAGGATGCTAAAAATTTGCATTTGAAAGGAAAGATATCAAGTACGGAAGGGCACAAAAGTGGATGGGCCAACAAAAACAAAAGGGCAACATGGATTGAGGGATTGTAAGAAATTTACATGAGGTGAAATTTCAAAAAAATATGATCATCGATGCTAGAAGATTAGGATCATTTTGGGGATTAAAAACAATCTGACAGACTACACTCCTTTTTTTAATCTTTGTTATATCATAAATGTTGTGACCAGTACACAAAAGAGTACAAATTGTAAAACCTCATTGTTATATCATAAATGTTGTGACCAGTACACAAAAGCATGCAAGAATACAAATTACAGAAAATATATGCAAGAATGCACGAGTGCAAGCGAAAAAAGAAACGATATTCTACAACCATAAAATTAAAATAGCCATCTAAAAAAGTACCTAAGATGCCATATTTTATCTGAAACACAGCACATAATATTCTACCAACCTTTCCATCTTCAGTTATTTGAGACCGAACTTTCCACTTGGGATGTTCTGAATCTTTCCAGCAGAGAATATCTTCAGATTGATTGGTGCCCAAGAAATGGTAAAACAGTTGATGATGAAGATTGATATTCGTTTCTGTTCCTGCATCTAGCCCTTCTCCTTCTCTATCAGGGAAAAACAAGTAAAGTTTGGAAAATAAATAAGCAGCTGTGATAAAATACATAAGTAAATAAGCAGCTGTGATAACGTACATTAGTAAATAAGGAACTGTGATAAAGTACATAAGTAATACAATCATCCGAAGAATAGTACAGACTTGGGAGCTGGATAACGGCTGTAAAAGAAACCTTTGTTGTCGTGAGTCCAAGTAATGGATGAAAATTTCACCTGTTGACAATTGCAAAAACCTAACATGAGGAAATCAATTTAAAAATAACTCTGTATATTCAATAAATAATAGTTCAAGCAACTTATAACCACATGATATACAGAAGCTGGGCCAAAGAAACACACGGTCAAAAAATAGTCCTTATATCCCATTTTCTCTCTCCTAGAAGATAAGTGACAAATTTCTGTCTCGGTTGTTCATTCCAATGTTGAAGTGGAGAAATGTGTGCCACCAATAATAGAAATTTGGCTTTAAAAAAAAAATTCTATGTGGCTTGCAGCCTAAGATTACATAAGACTCATATTGTAACTTATCAGATGTTCTCTGTCTACTAAATCTTTCATTGGCATTACCTTGGATGTGCTATTCAAAATTCTTTGCTGGTCGAATCCTTTCAAATGCCTACTCGTGGAATGATTGACAGGATGTTTAACAAGAGGTCAGAAAATTTACCCATGAAAGAGAATCAGGTTCAGTACTCTTATCTGCCACCCGGATAACCTTGATGTTCAGCCAGTCACTACCACTGGTGCTTAAGCCAACTGCCAAGAATTCTGCATTTTCACTGACGTCATAAATATTTAATGCCACCGTTCCATCTTCACTCAGATTGTTAGGGTCAAGCAAGACCTCTGCTTCTGCTTCCAGATGTTCCTGAATATAATAATTTAAGAAAACAGAAAGCAAATCAGATTTAACCTCCTCCCCAATACGCCAAATAGAAGGAGGAAGAAGAGAGAAACAAAGGAAAAACTGACCTACCAAAGTATTAACAAACGAATAAAAATATGCTCAGGTAACAAATCAAATTTTCACAAACGACTTATATTCAGAAAGAAGACTATGTTCCTTTAAACTATGACTTTACAAAATATCCCTATCAATCTCTTCTCAGAATTTTTAAGTATACCTGGACACACAGAACACGCTGAGCTTGGAGCCCGCTGTTGAAGAGATAGAAGTACTTATCACCGCGTTTGTATGGACAACTATATCTGGGATGGTCAAAAAGAGTTGTGATGCGCTCTCTCAGTTTTTCTCTTGTCTCACAAGTCTGTAGTACGGATTCAGTTAAGGCAACTTGTTTCTCAACAAAACCCTTGACCTCCTTTACATCAGGGTCTTCCAGCCTGACAGAAGAATAATTGATATGTATAAGAACCTAAAATAAGACAACAAGATTTCGAATTATATTCCTTTCTTCAAATGGGAAAACTTGAATTCCTTGCAATTTCTAATCTTCCATTTGGGAAAAACTGCATTGGTTCACAGTCCGTTAGGCTGCGTTATAGTGATAAGTTCTACTGTTGAAGCATTTGTCATGATGATGAGTCGGGGTCAAAGTCCAGTGTCCAGCATTATGATAATGCAGTTATGATAATGCAGTTGTCCAAGTTTTCCAGAGGTGTGAGGTCATGTTATTGCAATAAACAATAGTCATTCAAATGCAGAGGTGCTGTTAATATTGGTGTCCATGCTAATGTGGTCTAGAGAATGGGTCTAGAGAATGAGGCTAGGTGCAAGTCCTGGATGATTTTGACAGTATATATACCCCTCAGTCTCAACTTTTTAATTGAAGTTCTTCTGGTTGTAAAACTGACATTGAAAAGAGCTCTGTACCCTCTCCAGTCAAAGGGGTTTACCACCCAACAAATTAACGAGAACATTTTACTAAGCAAAAAAACACAGGGCGTAGATTCACGGGCGAACATTTTATTAAGCAAAAAAACACAGGGCATAGATTCACGGGCCAGTGTTAACAGTGGTCTCTGTGCTAATGCAGTGTTTGTCGATCACGCTAAAGCACAGTGTTTGTTGATCAGGCCAAGTGGAGTACTGGGTGACTTTGATGGAATAGATATCCCTCAATAATGCCTATGCCTTTTAAGCCAAAGGTCTTCAGCTCGTAAAACTAATATTGTAAGGCTGTACCCTCTCCCCTCAAAAACGTTTTACCCACAAACTAAAATAAAATAGGACAATGGCTAACAGGTGAGGTCAATGAAGTGATAAGCCATTCACCAGGTTTCATTCTCACCGTGGTCTGCCCTTTCAGATTGGCATGAGTTTGAGTAATGAGGCTGGTGCAAATATTGGGTGATTTTGGTTTCTGTCAACAGTAAGCAGCGATGAGTTTTCCAAAATTGAACTCAAAAGAAGCTTTACCATCGGTAGGGATCATGTACAAGCACCCCGTGATAGTTGTCTACTACAGACTCATCTCTCCTCACTTCTGGATACTCCAAGCGTTCTTCAGCTGGTAACGAACCCATATTAAATTCAGCAGATTGGCACAACCTAGCCGAACGGTTAATAAATGTGGGCAAACTGGTCTTTGTCCTCAAACTGACGCCCTTCCAAACGAACCTGCACTGTGTACAGAGATATGTAATTAATAATTAGGAATGTGTTACTAAAATCCAATTCATTTCTCATAAGTATAAGTGAGGTATCCAGTACTACTGAAAATGCCCAAACAACAGAATCTAGTAATGGCTCCGAGCTTCATACAAATAATGGAGAATTGTTTCCTATTAAAGATGTGGATAAATCAATTCCTGTTTAATGTAGAAAAAGCACCCCGACCAGAAGGCTGACTAAACAGATTGTGAGATTCAAGAGGCTTTAAGAGATTGGTCTGGTGTGTATATATAAATTTCAGGAATAAAGGCGACCCAGTCTAGAAAAAAATGCAATGCCTGGTTCATGAAAGAGTGTTTGCCACGTCCAGAAACCGAATGGAAGTAGTACAGAAAAATTCTAATTTATATGTGTTTTACTAGAACATTACACTTATACTACCCCACTCCTAACAGTAATTTCTAACTTTCAAATGATTATGCGTACTATAAAAGGTGCAGATCTACAAAGAATAAGGAGCGATGTCAGCGACGAGAATTGGTCGACCACCCAACAGTAAAATGCAAGTAAATAAATCCATGTTGATGTCATAACTACAAGCCCGATTGTCAATACCTGTTATCAATTTTGATAAATTTTGAATTTCTCCCCCATTGCAAAAATAAAACAAAAGCTCGGAGGAACCCACATAAAATATTGTAGAGAGATTATAAATAAAACACTGCAAATTTTTAACTTAATCATTTTTTGAACTCTACGTTTGTAATTCCATGACCAACAAGTGCTGAATTTTACCTAAAAAAGTAAATAAAATATCTAGTATTTAAAGGAGAAAACCTTTCTTATGAATGGTCTTTTCATTTTTAAATAAGTTAGTTCACAGAAACTGCAGATTACTTAGCAGTGGAAAGAGAAGAATGGAAGAATGTAGAACAGTTGAGTAGTACTAAATAAAGGACAAATGGACACCTAAAAGCATGTACAGTGCATGAAAAGAAAATCATACGTCAGTCTGTAAAAATGCATGTTCATAGTATAAACAATCAACATTTTTCTGAACAATAAAACTAATCCAGAGATGGAAAACTGTGAAAAACCAAGTATGTACCCCAAGTTATCTGTGACACGGAATGGATACAAGAAGCTTGATTTAATTCCAATTCCCTGCCAGAAAACCAGTGAACGCTGTGGCTTTTAAAGACAAAGATTGTGGAATTCCACTGCCAATTGGTGTGGCCATGGAATTTGAGTGGCATCGACAGTGTGTTGTGTAATGCAATCCAATGTGTACACATTGAGTGCTCATTGTGGCACCCACGCTCTCCTCCTTCACGTTCCGTTCCGTTTCGTTTGTCTGATAGATTTGCTTCTTTTGTGTAGAAACTGTGTGATTTTGTGCCCTTTTAACGTAACGGAAACGGGAGCTTAACGGTCCAGAGAGGGATTGTGTCACGTTTTAGGAGAGAGCATGGCGTTTAGTGTCGCCATGCATGTCGACACCAAACTGTCGTACCTCGTAAGAGCTTGCAAGCGCGAAAAGACCATGGAATGATTCTGCTGCTTTGGATTGTGTTAATGTTAATAATTTGTATTTTATATATCATTAAAAAATTATAGTAAATGGGGGCTTGTGTCATTCGTGAAAACAAGGGACAAGTTGGTTTTTTTTGTTCCTTGTGGCGTTTCTTTTTGTGTTTAGATTGAATAGATCCTTCCACGAGGGTAAGCTAATTACATACAATTTTTTTTTTTTTAGTGTATGAGATTTTGACACAAATTTTATGCATGAGTAGATTTTCATTATGGTATGGGGAAGTTTTGCATATGTGACTAATAGGCTTTTATAAGGCATCCAATTGTATTGTGGTGGTCATTGAAAGCATAACTTCAACATGATATTTTTATTTGTTGGAAAGTTCTAGATGAGTATAACAACATTGATATTTTTATTTGTTGGAAAGTTCTAGATGAGTATAACAATATTGTGGGGTTGGGAGTTTTATTTGTGAACTTTGGACTCAAAAAATAGTGATTCAATGTTCAAAACAAGCTTCATAAGTTTTAGGATCACAAATTATGGAATAGGATTTGTGCTTAAAATGGGCCCTATAAGTCCTTGTCTCTAATCTTCCATTTATAAAGTACCAAAGTAGATGAAAAATTATATAGTGATCCATTTTGGATCATTGTCTTTTATTTCCTATCCTTTGGCCCATATCCTTAGTTTTCCTCACTTTGCCCTTTGCAATAGTCGTTTTGGGTGTTTGTTTGCTCTATGGGTCCATTTTGGGGTTTAAACCCTAGTTGAGAAAGGATAGAATTTGCTTAAGAAAAGGAAGGGTTGATGAAAACTCTCTCATGGAGTTGCCAAAATGTAGCATGATAGTTGGAGTGAGACACCACGCTACCACGAAGAGGAAGTTGGAGAGAATAGAATTGCCACTCGGTTTAAGAAAAAATTGAGAAACTTTAGAAGAGAAAAAGAGAGAAAGAAAGGAGGAAGGAAGCCATGGTCTAGCGTCATGCCACTAGGTTAATTAGGGTTTTAATGGTTGATAATGGTTGATAGAGGCAATCTTTAGATTGTTGGAAAGCTCTAGACAAGTATAGCAACATTGGGGGGTGGGAATTTCATTTGTGAACTCTGGACCCCAAAAATGGTCATTTAATCCTCGAAACAAGCTCTAGAAGTTTTAGGAACCCAAATTATTGAACAAAATATGTGCTTAAAATGGACCCTACAAGCCCATGTCTCCAATCTTCCATTCATAAAGTACCAAAGTAGATGAAATATTATATAGTGATCCATTTTGGATCATTGGGTCAGGTCTTTTACGATCTTTTCTTTCCTATCCTTTGGACCACATACCTAGTTTGCCTCACTTTTCCCTTTGCAACACTCATTTTGGGTGTTTTCTTACTCTATGGGTCCATTTTGGGGTGCAAACCTCTTATTGAGAAAGGATAGACTTTGTTAAGAGAAGGAGGGGTTGATGAAAACTCTCTAGTGGACACCACACTACCACAAAGAGGAAGCTAGAGAGAAGGAAATTGTCACTCGGTTTAAGGAAAATTTGAGAAACTTTAGAAGAGAAAAAGAGAGAAAGAAAGGAGGAGGAAGGAAGCCATGGTCTAACATCATGCCACTAGGTTAATTAGAGTTTTAATGGTTGATAATGTGACATAGAACTATAAATTAATTAGGATAATTAGATTAGATCTCAACAAGTAGATTATAATAACAAATTATCAAAAGACTTGATGATATATCTATTATATAGATAGATAGATATACCAGGACACTTCAAATATCATTTGATAAATCATACTAGCTTTTTAGTTTTCTTTGCATGTGGGTGGACCATTCTCCATTCCATTGGTGTGATCCAGATTATTTTCGGCACGAAATGAGAGTGGAGATATAATAAAGAAATGCACAGAGATATCGCGTATATCCAGTAATATAACAAAAATATATCAGAGATGCAACCATAAACACAGAGATACAGTAATACACGATTTCTA
>ML802218.1:536792-548354 GCA_009831015.1 Picea engelmannii | reverse complement strand
TTTAGGCCCTCAAAATGGCCCCGGAAGTGAAAACCTGCTAAAAATAGTAAATTGCCAAAATGGCCAGAAAACTGTTTTGAGCCATTTGGAAAAGGTGGGTGGCCGCCGATATCCACCTGGATCATGGTGCCACTTGAATTGAGTATATATATATATATATATATATATATATATATATATATATATATATATATATCACATGAGCAAGTCCAAGGAGTTAACTCAACCGATTGTCACCAATGTTACCGAGCATTTGGGTAGTTCTCGATTGATAGGTGTTAGGTCAAATCCCCTTGCATTAGGCACACTAGTCTCCACTGATAGGTTTAATATAGATGTTAGTCATGAATGTGGGAAAACTCCATAATCATGTGCCTTCATTATCACTCATAAAGATAGGCATCATGCCTACTTCACTGAAGCAAAATTGATTATATTATCTACTATAAACACAAAGTTCTTAGTTGTAGTGATCCAAAACAAGGGAATTTAAGCCACAACAAACTAGACTTCTAGAAAAAGATGTTGTGGTGAATTCCCCATGCAGACAGGTGAAACCCCCCTTGGATCAAGACCCATTCTTTGATCCAACACAAAAGGGAAACAAATGGTAACTACTTTCCTTTTAGATCTATTTCTACAAGTAGGATAAAAGAGAAATGGATGGCACACCTTTTTATGATGGTTGTCCTCATTGCTCCAGCCTTTTGACCTTGATATCCAAATTCCCACGCGCAAGAAAATACCTGCAAAAGAACAAGACAAGATCGGGCTTTCTTCCACACTATAATGTTAAGTAAAAGTAGATCTATCTATGATGATTTTCACAACAATAGACATGTAAACACTTAAACACATAAACATGAAAGGAAGGCCAAGTTATCTATTAATGGAAAGCAATAATGAAGCACTTACAATCAAATTTGATGTTGCAACAACTCCTCCAAGCTCTCTATTCCAACCCCTTGTATCTCACACAATCATAAGTATGATGTTCTTCAATTCTCCGCTCCTTTCACTCAAGCATGACCCTCATTATATAGTGGTTTGAGATACAACAAATTTGAGATATCTTGGGAAAATGGTTGAGGATTTAGCTCACAAGGTTGGGATTGGTGCCTAGGATGGAGCAAAGAGATATGACTCAAATCCTTGACCCAAACAAACTATGATCTCCCCAAATATTGCCCTTAGAAAAAGGTGGAAAGGTTGCAACCCCTTCATTGCTCCCTTAACACTGTTTACAGGGCGACTATCGCTCCCTAAGACACTCTAGGGGGGGCAATAGTCTAGATTTCATCCTTCCGTGTGTATGGGAAAAGGGGCAACGATCCTCAAATAGGGCCAAAACCTTAAGGAAAAAGATGTTATTTCAACCTTCAAATGATATATGTCTCTTCCAACTTGTCTAGGGAACATGTCAAGTACTCCCACATGGTCATGAATGTGACACTTAATAAAGTTCATGCAACACTTAATAAAGTGCATGCGACACTTAGTAAGGTGCATACGACACTTGATAAAGTGCATGCGACACTTAGTAAGGTGCATACGACACTTGATAAAGTGCATGCGACACTTAGTAAGGTGCATATGACACTTGATAAGGTGCATACGACACTCACGACACTTAGTAGAATGTGATACATAAGTGCGACACTTAGTAGAATGAGATACATAAGTGCTACACTTAATAGTGTGGGAAATTTGGTGTGTAACATATGCCCCTTAAAGTGCGAGGTCAGAAGAAAAGCTGATGGTAGAAACACTTTACAAAAATATGCATGTGAGGGTGCTGGAATAGGAGAGTTGGACGAAAGCTAAAAACAAACATCAAACAATATATATGTATAATCCATGAGATATGCATACCCATGCTCAGAATAAACTGACTCAAGGCATGGTCGCCGACCAATACACTACAAATCCTTGAAAGCACTGACTAAGGATATGGCCACCAATGATACAATGTGGATCCATATCTCCATGACTCAATTAGGTCATAGCCATGAAATAATACACAATGGAGTTGTAATATGACAAAACATAGCCACGAACCAATACAAAGTAAATCTATGTGACAACATATATATTAGTGAGATCGTCAACATGATGACCATATTGGAATATTCCAAGTACTCAGAAAATCTCCATCGCAACCTAGGTAAGGCACACAACAAAGGAGTGTTCTGAGGGTCTTCGTCCCAATCCCAATGTGGTATGATTCTATCCATGTGAATGGATGTGTTGATGTCAAACATGGTAGAAACCACTTGATTATTGGTCATTGATGTATATCGTTAACAAGTGTGAGAGAAATCATCAATGATGATAATGATTCCCAAGGTACCCTAGTACATTCCAACAAACATGAATAAATGAGCTAAAGTCAAACATTTGCAGAATCATTCGATCAAAGGCCAATGATGTAAACCTACTGTCGAAAGTGAGGAGACCTGCCATTCAGGCATGCAGGTCCCAAGGTACTAACTGGTTTCTAAGCCTAATTCTCAGATAATGCATTGGAGTCGACATGTAAAGAATCGTCGAAGGAGGGCCATGATGTTTACCCCATCATTGACACGAAACTGACACATGAAAGTGATGTAAGATGATAGATTAGATGAGTGTGGACTAACATGAGGATGAAAGATGATAATACTATAGAGTGGTTGGTTTGAAGTGAAACTTCCTTTGAACATTGTGAGGCATGAAAAATGACTTGGCAACATTGACTTGATTGAGAGATAGACCAAAACATAGTGCTACGATCATCGGGGCACTCTTCGGGTGAGATGAAGGAGTATGAAGACTCATAGAAATTGTATGACTCAGAGATAAGCATATTACCGAACTGTAAGACGAGACACAAACATGTGCCATGTTCAAGGGAGACAACAAACAATTGCCATAATTCTTTCCAAAACTTGACCCACTTCCTTCAATTTCCCCCCCACCATGATTGGCAAGTACCTCTTTGTTTTTTAACGAGCTTGAGGAGGATAACAAATGCTTTTTATATCTCATCTTCGATGAGTCCCTCATCACATGTTTAACGAATCTGAAGAAGGAGGGGTTTGGTCTCATATATCCCATATGGGTCCTTCAATGTATAATTTTACAGGCCCAAAGAAGGGAAGCTCGGTGGTCTTTTCATGTTTTGAGAGTCTAAAAGGATTTTAAAGACGATTCCAAGGGTGTTCTTTTTCATAAATTTAGTCTCCCAAGCCCGAAAAAGTGTAAAACAATACAAGAAAGAACTCTTCTAGTCATGATTGACCAGAGTATACATTTTTCGTAGTTATTCCATCTAGTCTGAAAAAGGGTTTAAATTACACCAAATAGATGCCCTTTCAAATCCTTTTAATGAGTGTAAAAGGAAAAAAACTTACTCAACAATCTTTTCATGTTTAGGGAGTCTAAAAAGAGCTTAAAAGAGACTCCAAATAGTTCCTTTTTTCGTATAGTTTTTACGACTCCCAAAAAGCGATAAAAGTATACTCAGTAACCCATTATCATGTATTTATGAGCACGAGAAGAACAAAGACTAAGCTCATGGTTATCTGTTTCATTTTTTAACGAGCTTGCAACATAGAATGAAACTGTGCTCGGTTGTACTCCAAAGAGTTTCATTTTTACACATTCTTGAAATAGAGAATAACATTGTGCTTGGGGTCAGTTTCATTTTTACACGATCTTGAAACAAAGAATAAAATTATGCTCGGGGTTGGTTTTATTTTAACACGGGCTTGAAGCTGAACATAAAATTGTACTTGATTGATACCCATTAGTGGGTTTTCTTCCCAAAATGATGTCCAAAGGTTAGTACTTTTCCCCAAACATGATCGACAAAATCTAGTGGCTTAACTTGAACATGATGTCCATAGGCTGGAGACATGCTCCACAAGCTTCGTTTCGTCCACCGACTCTTCTTCTACACCCGAAATGAATCCTGGCTACTAATAGGAATAGGTTCACCAGAGAGGGAGGAAGAAAGAGGAAATGAAGGTTTAAGTACGAGATCTAGTGGAAGACTTGACTTGATTGGTGGGGGGTCCGTTTAATTTTTAATGAGATTTAATGACATAGACAATGAACTATGTTCGTAGTATCTGTTTTATTTTTTAACGAGCTTGACATAGGAAAATAACTATTCTCGTAAACCTTGACCATGGCTTCCAAGAGTTCTTGATCAGACAAAAGAACAATGCTATGGAAGGAATACATGTCAAGGGACTCACTTTGATCAACAGGGGGGAGAACATGATCCAATGTCCCTAGCGAGGGAGTTACCATGTCGGCTACTGGATCTAAGTCCAAAAAAGGTGAGGATACATAGATAGGCTCCTTCTCATTCAGTGTTGAATGCATGGGACATGATGCCACATAATTAACTTGTGGCGGGTGGGATACCACTTACATATAATGAACATTTAGGGGAGTCAGATGTTTGGAAGTCTAATTAGGACTAATGAACAAAGTTGGTCAATGGTCACAATGTTTCCATAATGAGGGAAATGCATCACTCGAAAGAGTGTGGACATGAAAAATTTCATAGCGTAAACATAGTCCTGCCTAAGGAGAAAATTAAAGTCCAAGGGGTTGTGGACTATCATAACATCAATACACACAGTTTTTCCTCCTAAGGTGATGGGCAGTTGAGGAAGGATCGCTAAAGGTTCACTAGATATTCTATTAAAATCCCACAGATGATGGGTCACCGACACAAGATGAGGAGAACCTGTTATCGAGCAATTTGTAATTAGGATAAATGGATGGATGAAAAGAGGTCAAACTAGTGTAACTGAACCAATCCTACCCATTGTCACCTCGATGGAAGGTTCTTTCTGTTTAGGGAGGTAAGGCCCAGGGAGACGTCCACGGTGCCCTGGTTTTTTGAGAAGGCTAAGTGATAGTAATCCCCCTCACAAGTCACCACCTGATCAGAAAGTCCAGCTTATAGCCAAATAAAGATAACCAGAAGTAATAACCAAGAAAGGAGTACCTGCCCGAGACAAAGCAGCAAGAAACTATATGTGCAAGCTTGCTTGCTGATTAATACTTCATATAATCAATGATTTTTCTGATAATAAGAAATTGAGAAATAATATTGACGAAGTAAATCAATGTTTACACAATAGCAATGATTACAATATCACTTCTCAATAAATGCTAAAGAAAACCTTGGCATTCAATGTAACAATTTCAACACTTTATAAACAATGCTTTAACCAATCATTCAATTGCTTCAAAGATAAAGTAAATGCTGCATATAGGTGTTTATAGAATAGAAAGATGACGACAACAATATGGTTAGTAGGATTAGTCTAGGCTAGGGTTAGTAAGAGTTAGGGTTTGTTCAAAGTATTTGGTTGTTTGAATGATCAGATTACTCAATGCAAGAGGTCTTAGACCAGTGCACTACTAGGTTATATGGAGTCAAAAAGAGGATGCAAAAGATGAAGGACTAAGTGATGATAGTGAAACTAAAGACAAGAGAGTTAAACTTTGAGGTGTTTCTATGGAAAGGCCTCAAAGATGAAACCCTAGGGGAGAGAGGCTCACTTTGGTGTAGAAACCCTAGGCCTCATTGTTTTCTCCTCCTTCTTTAGCTTAATGGCAGAAAACAACTAACTTGAATAATGATTGAACTAAGACAAGAGAGTTAACAAGAGATGTGTTGCTATGGCAAGGCTTCACTAGGAAAACCCTGGGGAAAATTAGCTCACCAAGGTGTAGATACCTAGGCCTTGGTGCATTTTCTCCTTCTTAGCTCAACAAATAAGAAAAAAAATGAATAGCTAGAAGATGGATAAAGTGTTGCTATGGCAAGGCTCTATCCTCTTCAGCAAATCAAATGGCTCAAAATCTTGATGGGGACATGGGACAAGGACATTAACTAGTGCTTTTCACCTAGGGTTTGATTAAGAAAAATATAATAACATATGAGAATAAATGAAACTAAAACCATTCAATTAAGAAGTGTGTGCACAAATTCACTTACATAAACCAAGAAACCATATAGCAAAACCCTAGTTGTAACACCTTCCACCAAGAGAAATGCTAAAAATGCCAAGTAAAATTTTCCTTCAACAAGTGCGCCTCAATATTTCAGCCAATAACCCTAAGAAGGGCGCAAATTTCAGACCTCACTATTGAGTGTGTGAGAGATCATGAAAAAATGAGAGTCAAAACCCTCAATTTATATAGTAGCAATGACCTAAATTACATTTTAGGTCATAAAAAGGCCGACAAGGCCAACATACCAAAATCATATTGTTTTACATTAAAAGTCTTAAATTAAAACCCTAATCAATCAATAGTGAGACATCATCCCCTTTCTAGGGTGATGTTAGACCTTTTTAGGGAAAATGTAGCCTCCTGGAGAAAAACACTAGCCCTCCTTGGACTTCTTCAAGCTGCCACACGTGCCAAAACTGCCATATTTGCCTCCCAAAACGTCCATATTGTTGGGTGACGTCATGGGCATCCTGGGAGATGTCCTGGGCCTTCCACGACCAACGTTACTATGGAGAGGGATCAACCCCCCTAGGTACAAGTCTGCTCAGTTGCCTCTAGTGGATTCTTCTGCTCTTTCCTGGTACAAATGATCCGCTCTGTCTCTGCCCCCTGCTAGGGTCTCAACATCCATCTGGTGCGCTCTTCATCCCCATGGAGGTTCGAACTGATCATCTCCCCATGTGTACCTGTCCAACATGGTACATGTCCGTCAGGCATGATCCTGCACATCAACAACTACGCCCTCCAGGGGATCATAAGTCACAGGGATCATAGCAATGTCAATCACATCTAATCATCAATATTATTTAAACATGTGCATAAAATCCCTTTACCCTAGTCTAGTTTTCAAAGACATTATACAAGTCTGTAATGCAAATTTGGAGGAAGTGACATGACGTCCTATTGGGATAATGTCTACTAGAAGAGGGATGTTTCTAGAAAGGATTAAATCAAAGTCATGTGAGTGGGTGAGGTGGATGGGGATGCCTAGGAAAAGGTGCAATGATAGCAGGGATGGCTTACCGGTGGGTGCCTTTGTGGAGGGTGAGCTGCACTTGTCATGTATGCAATGTTTCCAAGCCCAATTCATGTCTTTTATCTTCATTATTTTTCTTCCAAGATACTAGTCAAAGGACACTGCCCTAGCTTGGTGACCAGTGGTGGCAATGTTAGCCACAAGAATTTCACGAACATGAGAAGGTTGGCTCGTGATGAGACCCCCTTTCTCTTGGATATGCCACCAAGAGCCACTGCCCTGGCATGGTGACCAGATGTTGGTAGTGTCATACTGCTAGATGCTCATGGACCTAGTAGGTTGGCTCGTGATGAGACCCCCTATCCTCTAACCAGGTCTTGTCTTTATTGTTTTTTTATCTTTTTATTGCTTTTTTCTTTCAAGGATATAGTCAAGGGACATTGCCCTAGCTTGATGACCAAAGGTGGCAATGTTACCCACAAGTACTTTCACGGAGATGAGAAGACTGGCTCATGATGAGACCCCCTTTCTCTTGGCCATGCAACCAAGATCCACTACCCTAACGTGGTGACCAACTGCTAGTAGTGTCATACCATTAGGCACCCATGGACCTAATAGGTTGGCTCGTGATGAGACCCCCTATCCCTCAACTAGGTCTTGATTTATTTTTTACGGGTCCCTCTGTTTCTTGTTGATAAGCATTTTATTGCTTTCTCGGGGATCCCTGGTCGAAGCATCTCAAGGTTTTATTCTTAGGATTTTATTATCAGCTGCTTTTACCCCCAAGACCTTTAGCCCATTCTTCCCACAAGGTAAGGTACAACCCCTAAATGATTGGCTAACCCTATGCCCAGACCAATGTAACAGGATGGGTGAGAAGGAGATAAGATGGAAAGTGGTATGTATGACGGGAATGGACAATGGCTTTTCAGAAATCCCCCCAATGGCAACTCAAAACCTATGGACACAAGCTTGCTAGGGCATCCTGTCATTCCCCCCAGACATGGTCAAGTGGACAAGCATAAGATCCAAGCACCCATTAGAAACAAAGGAATCAAATGCACATATTCAAAGGTTTTGAGGATCAGAGTGACACATACCATGATACCTTGACTCATTACCTCATGGAGAAAGAATCATCTCTGATGCAGGACCAAGCCAAAGGTGATGGATGATGCTGCTGCTGCTGACAAAGTGGAGGCACTGAAAGCGAGAAAAGATGGGCCCTCTAGGGCCATGCTCAAGTCGATCTGTCTCTCGGTACTCCATGTCTAGGACCTATGGGCCTTGAGACATAATCTCCTAGTTATCCCTGAAAGTGGGGATAACATTTGGCTCCATCTTGGGGACATGTGCTCACCGTAGAGTGCATGAGAACCTCGGTATCTCTGGCATAACCTGTAACCTGCTTGATCTCAATAGTAGACATCAATAACCATTTGGGGTGGTGATACCACCCCATCATATATATATAATACCGAAAAAAAAACATATATATAAATGTGAAAGCAATCTAATCTAGCATGCAATGCAACGGTATATACAATGAATGCAAATGCCTACCTACTTACCTGTACTTACCAGTTGGCTGGATGTTAGGTGTAATCAAACGACCAATGAAACCAATCCAACAACGCCTCACAATACCTGCCTTTGTGCTTCATCATAGACCAAAATAGTGATAAATCAAGCACAAAAATAACATGGGTTAGAAGATATATCATATCATCGGAAATCACAAAGTCTAACTCATGGAGGTGGGTGGGAGGGAAAAAATCATGCCAAGTCAATTTCTGAGGAAAGTACTCAATACACTTCAGGAAGGGGTCATGAAAAGTCCAAGGTTTAGAACACTGACTCAAAAGATCTGCAATCTGGCCACCCTAGACATCCTCACGCTCTAAATCTTAGGAATGGATCGACAAAGATCTAGCATACGACTGGCAAACTATCAAGGGAAAGTTGAGAAACTGAGATGATAGACTTAAACTTGTAGTATTCAACCAACCCTCAAACTCTAGGGTTTTCCTCAGAGGAAACTCGATACAAAAGATATAATTACCAACTACACCTTTAATGATACAACAAGATAAAGTAGTAAGAGGTGGCTGGAGAAAGATGTCATGAGAATCCTTCTTTGGACAAACATTGTTCTCACTCCTATCAAAACCTGAGCACAACGATGGTTGATAATCATCTTCGTAGAATAGATCCAAGTGCTTGGAGGAGTATTCATCAAAACGCTCAAGGTAAGACCGAAAATCGTCAGGAAAACATGGTACTAGGTCAACCTTGGGTGTTTGGGGACCATCGTAAATATATCATCCCCTTGTTGCCACAAATCAAAGGTAATCTGTCGTGATAATTGTGAAGGCAACAATTGGGAATGATTCTCAATGTCGTAAATGGGGTCCATATCAAAACCAACTACATTCCATTTACGTCTTCCAATGTGTATGAACTCATCAATATCAACTATGTCAGTATCAGGATTATAACATGGAGGATTCAAAACATTCAAAGGTTTACCCATTTCCTCCTCTTTTCCCAAGTGATAAAACAAAGAATCGTCAGAATCATGGATAGGAGGGTGACTTACTGATCTAAAAATGATGAAGGCTTGTATTCTTGAAAATATTTGCAAGTTTTAATTCAAGTGTTCTTATGCAAATGGATCAATTTTGCAAACACAAATTTTTATAGAAATTACACATTCAAGATGCAGATAATAAGCAACAAATAACAATGAACAACAAACACATAACAAAACAAATGATAAAGGAGTTCACCCCTCTCTTGGGCTACATCTCCTGGTCCAGCTTCCAACGGATCTTTTATATTATTTTCTCAAAGTGTTAAAATATGTGCTTTACAATGCTCAAAACGCCAAATAGATGGTTCCAATGGCTTCAGAACGTCCAAAAACCCTAGCTGGGCTTTTTCGGCACCTGATTTGGCCAAAAATTGAAGAAGATAGGCTTCCTAGAAGTTCCCCTTCAAACTTGTTGTCTCTGGATCGCCAAAATGCACCTCTGTGTGTCCAACCTAGCTCACGCGCTCATTTTTGTGCTAAAACCTAGCACCGGGCGCATAACCAAAAACCATGCAAACTGTAGGACGGTTAGGGAACCTAGCCCCTAACCGCCAAACTGTTGGGCATATGGATCATATGACCGCAGACACACACAAAAGGGGCCAAGGTTTAAAACTTATGGTAACGCGCCAAGTGTCCAGGCGTGCGGGCTCCGAATTCATTTGAAAAATGCACGCGGTGGTGGTTATATGGTGGTTATATGTGACCGGGAACCGGGGCTTAGCCCCAGCCCGAACCGCACCCCAAATCAAAACAAATGCAATTCAAATAAATTTAAAATCATATAGTAGTTAAGAACCAATGGTGGGCACGCTGGTTGGGCAGTCCTTCCCAAAGCTCTTCCCCTTCCTGGAGGTTGTGGGGTCGAGTCCTGTCGACTACACAAATTTTATCCAATGCCCAGGTGACACGTGGTGGCCCTTGCTTGGGCCACGTGTCACCAATCCATTCGCCACCAAGATGCCACATATCAAGAAATGATTCGATCGTCCAACTGCCAACTATCCACCAAATCAGACCTGCCACATCAGTGTACGACCCTGCCACGTCATCGTATGACCCTGCCACATCATCGTACGACCCTGCCACGTCAACATCCGTACGGACTGTACAGTCAGATTTTTTTTTTGCCTGTTTGACGATTTGAACAGAATGTGATATCTCACTCATCCAACGTCCGTTTGAACTTGAACGAGTTGCGTTGGGTTCGCGACAATGAGGCCTACGCACCCATTTGATTTGAATCGATTCCGAGCACTTTGAATTTTGAGCAAAATTTGATCCCCTGGATCACACCTCCCCATTTGAAAGCTTTTGGACCTCCAAAAGGCTATTTTCAGTCTATCTGAAGATGAGGGTATAGTTCCCTCACCTTTCCAACCTCAATCCACTTGGCTTTTCTTTGATTTGTGCCTTTAAGACCAATTCGAAGATATTCCACATTTCCTCGTTTTGAAGTTCTCATTCTCCTGTCAAGGATTGTGTCTTCATGCAGTTTTGTAAGATATTCTGGGGAGAAATCATCTATAGAAGGAATCTGAACATGTTCTCCTTGATCATCAATCAAAGGAGGCTCATACAATTTCAAATTCTCAACATTAACAACTGCATACATTTGCATATAAGGAGGCAAATCCAAACGGAATGCATTGTTACCAATCTTGTCAAGAATCTTGAAAGGACCATATCTAATTGGTTTCAATTTTTTACCTTCTCCTTTAAGCCTCTCCTTACTAATGTAAAGCCAAACTTCATCTCCAATTTGGAAACTGTGATCAACACGATGCTTGTCATGTCTTGTCTTGTACTTGTCTTGACTCTTTTCCAATTGCTCTTGTACCATTTGATGTATCGACTGAATTTGTTCAATGAAATTTTCTGCCCTATCAATGTCATATTGACCATCAATAGAAATATCCTTCCCAAAGATAAAATCTAAAGGAGATTTGGGCAAATAGCCAAAACATGCTTC
>ML802218.1:472637-521482 GCA_009831015.1 Picea engelmannii | reverse complement strand
CCCGCCCCCCTTTCCAACTATTACAACATTGCAATTCAAATATATGTGCGTTGGATTATGTAACAAGGAACACGGGTCGACACCATGGTTAGCGCAATTTGTAAAGTCATATGTTGTGGTGGGAGGTCCGGGGGTCGAACCCCGTGGCCTCCATTAGTTTTACATAGCCATTATAAGCCAACCAACGAGGGACACGTGGCGCCCAAGCATTGGGCCACGTGTCCTCATACCATTCGCTGCCAATAAGACACGTGTCAACATCCGATTGGACAACCATCAACCAATAAGAATGCACCACGTCTTCCACCTGCCACGTCATTGTGATGGTACGACCCTCCACGTGGCTGTACGGACTGTACAGACAAGTATAGTCAGCATCCCAAATTTTTGCCTGTTTGGCTTGGCGGACAGATCACGATATCTCCTCCATACAAACTCCGTTTGCGAAAGTAAATATACCACTGGAATCAGGAAGATGAGACGGACGCAATGGCACTGTTTTCGTTTCATTCCGAGCACTTTGAAAATTGAGCAAATTTTGATCCCCTGATCATTGTTTTTTTTATCTTTTTATCATTTTTTTCTTTCAAGGAGCTAGTCAAGGGACATTGCCCTGGCTTGATGACCAGAGGTGGCAATGTTACCTACAAGTACTTTCATGGAGATGAGAAGGTTGGCTCATGATGAGACCCCCTTTCTCTTGGCCATGCAACCAAGAGCCACTACCCTGGCATGGTGACCAGATGCTAGTAGTGTCATACCGTTAGGCACCCATGTAGGTTGGCTCGTGATGAGAGCCCCAATCCCTCAACTAGGTCTTGATTTAGTTTTTACGGGTCCCTCTGCTTCTTGCTGAGAAGCCTTTTATTGCTTTCTCGGGGATCCCTGGGCGAAGCATCTTGAGGTTTTATCCTTAGGATTTTATTGTCACCTGCTTTTACCCCTAAGGCCTTTAGCCCATTATTCCCACAAGGTAAGGTACAACCCCTAAATGATTAGCTAACCCTATGTCCAGACCAATGTAATGATATGGGTGAGCGAGAGATAAGATGGAAAGTGGTATGTATGACAGGAACAGACGATGGCTTTTCAGAAATCCCCCCAGTGGCAACTCAAAACCCATGGACACAAGCTTGCTAGGGCATCCTGTCATTCCCCCCGGACATGGTCAAGTGGACAAGAATAAGATCCAAGAACCCGTTAGAAAAAAAGGAATCAAATGCACATATTCAAAGGTTTTGAGGATCAAAGAGACATACCATGATACCCAGACTCATTACCTCATTGAGCAAGAACCATCTTTGATGCAGGACCAATCCGAAAGTGATGGATGTTGTTGTTGCTGCTGACAAAGTGGATGTGCTGAAAGGGAGAAAATATGGGCCCTCCAGGGCCATGCTCAAGTCGATCTAGCTCTCAGTACTCCATGTCTAGGACCTGTGGGCCTCGAGACATAATCTCCTAGTTATACCTGAAAGTGAGGATAACATAACCCATAGCTTTCCAAGAAGTTGAGGATATAATTCTAATTGAAGTGCCTTCATATACAATAATGTTATGTACCATGATCTTATTGCAAACTTGCATGATAATTTGGAAAGGCAAGTAAGAAGTAAGGTGAGGCTCTATGAGACTATTCCAATCAAAGGAAATGATCTCATTACTTGGAGGGGGTTCCATTGAAACGAGTGAAATGCCCCCTTGTCCGGAGGAATCCGAAGTGACAAGAAATACCTGAGTGGTATCCACTTCACTCTCCAAGGTAAAAGTGGGATCGATCGAGGATTGTATTGGCTCAACCACTTTATTAACTTCACTCTCCAATGGGAGAGTGGGATTGACTGAGAATGGAATCAGATTGACCACTTCATCAACCAATGGTTGGTTGGAAGAAGTTTCATGGGAAGTGTCTGGAGGTTTTTTCTAGGAAATAACAATGTCTTCCAATAATTGCGAAGCTTCATCCATACAAGGGAAAAGGTAAGTGCGGTGCATTTCTCCACATAACCAACAATGAATCTTGACTTGACCCTTTTTTCCCCAATCCGATGATTACTGGTTGATAGGTTGTCACTAGCATGTATTGCAATGAATGATGACATGGGTTGTTGAGAACCCTGAGACCACACTTATAAAACCTTTGGAATATGAGGGAAATCCTTAAGAATATGATCACCCTTACAAATCCTACAAGGGAATTTGGGCTTGTGATGTGTGTTGGTAGACTTATCAATATCATCAACACTCCTAGCATGATTATTAGTGGTTGGTTGATTCCCCCTTGCTTATTTTTCTTGTTCTTGTTCTTCCTTTTCTTCATCTTCTTATCCTCATGGTTACTAGCATTAATACTTTCACCAGGTGAGGAAGAATAAAGGGAAGAAGACCTGATGGGCGAAGAAGGAAAGGGGTCAACATGAGGTTGATGTTATTTGGGTGGAGGGATTGCATTTGAAGCACCAAGATAATTTGGGATCATCAAAGTGGAAAAAGACCATATTGGTAACCCTATGGTGATTCTAGGAAGACTCAATGTAGCAATATATGGAGGACCAATGTTTCCAAAACAAGGAAAAAAAAAAGGTTCCCTGTGAAAAGGGGTTCCTTGGTTGGTAGTCCCAGGAAATGTTGCCATAGACATAGACTCAACCTAAGGTCACTAAATCAAAGAGCACACATTATCAAATTCCCTATAAGAGAAGATCAATCAAACAACTCTCTTGTAACAAGGAAAACAAGAAGTAAGGATATTTCAGAGACGATATATGAGGATGTCAACGAAGATATGAGAAACAGTTGCCCCGATCTCCACGTAACAACCCTTCTCGGTGCAAGAAACCCTCTCTTTGCGGGGTCACCCTCCAAGGGTACTAAAAGTATGATATGACATATGCCTTAGGTACCATGGGAAACCCCCCATAGTCACCTCTGTAGATACCTAAGAAAGGTTACTAGGGTTACCAACTCGCAGTTAACCTCCGAGGGGGTACAATTGACAATCAGGACCGAACATGTGGGCACGATAACAAAGTCTGAAGCTCTTCAAGAGGAATGAATACAAGTGGACCGATAATACTCCTGAGGACCTCGAATATATTCGAGATTCACAAAGCACCAAGACCAAATAAACCAGTAACAGTCAAGAAAAACCCCTAATATACACTCTTTCCACTACAATTGGTCAAGCTTTGGAGGGGTAATATCTGCTTCTCTTCCACACATAATATCATGTTTAGCCGCTGTGTTAGAGGGGGTTCTTGGCTATGACTATACAACAATTTTATTTTATCACTGCTTAGTGTTCTACAACCTTGTTTTAGTGGCCTTGGAGAACTTACTCTCCACCCTACAACCAAGGCGTTAAAATCCTAAACTTGTTGGTTTTCTATAAAAGAAAAAAGTCTAATTGATTTTATCTTATGTGCTTGCTCCTTTTATGGTTTTTGTTATTCAAAAGGGTAAATGGAAGTGAAATTAATGATGTGATCACTCTGACTCCAAGAAGACATCAAAAGAAAAATGAATGGAATGCAATCTTTAGTTTCGATGAAGCCTATTTACAGAAAGTAGCAAGAGGTTTCAAGCAAAGAAACAAGTGTAACATTCAATGCAAGAAACATGAACCACTCTTTGAATGCAAAAGGTATTTGGTATATGAGTCAAAGAAACTGTATGATACACGATTCCTGGCTCCCCCGAACATGAGGGGGAATTTAAAAAAAAAATGCAAACTAAAAAATGATCCACCCACTTGTTGGATAGTTGGTTGTCATTGATGTCAAAAAAAGTGGTTGTCATTGATGTCAACATATGCGATGGGTGCATTTGAAGAAGTCTACAAGAATCCCCTGAGGTGTGGTCATGAAGCCCAAAGTTGTTTAAGGAATAAGGACCTGAAGGACAATGTAAATGCAAGTAACACACTCATAGATGAATATTCCTAATCATGTCATTTCCAACGATAGGTGGCACAACACGTAGTTCATCATGGTTGAGGAGTTACGAGGTCATGAAGTTTGATGCCTCGATGAATGGTTAAGAAACCCCTAAATGGTTGCAAGTCATTAATTAAAGGGTAAAGTGGTTGTAACAAGAAAGCACAGGTTGCCCCTAAATTTAAGGAAATAAGTCACTTGGCAAAGTATAAATACACAATAAGAAGCCTCTCATAAGTACATTTTACACACAATTTTATTGAATATCTTCTAAGTGAAAAAGTGATCTATTAGCGAATCTATTATGATGAGTATGAGCCAGTGTAGGAAGTGTGAAGGTGAAAAGTTTCAAGATTGCGGAGGAGAGCAAGGGTTTTTGAGAAACCCTAATTTGGTTGAACCCTGGGAGTCAGACAACTGGTGTCCCGTGATGCAACCCCGCGTGTTGTATGAATCTCATCATGCGAGGCTTCGCGTGAGGACAATCTTTGTCCAACGAGGCTAAGGAATATTTGAGGAATGATGCTTGTATGGGGTTGTTGATTCCTAGAAAGGTATGTCTTTTCGAGATTTGATATAGCATGGTGACTACATGTTTAAAGGTATGTCTATATGCATGTTTTGAGGATTACATGTTAGTGATATTATGGTGCATGCTTGAGGCATTTCTTCGGTATCTTGTTAAGACAATGGTAAATGGTTGAGGCACATCTTATGTGCATGGTGTGAGACATATTTTTGGTACATGTATGAGGTACATTTCTTGGTGATATTGTTGCATGTTTGAGGCACTTCTTGATGAGGTTATGAAACATGTTTGATGTACATGCATTGGATGTTGTGGTACATGCTTGAGGCATGTGTTGGTGATGTTGGTACATGTTGAGACACATGTTTGTGATGTCATGGTACATTAGAGACGTATCTTGGCTATCTTGGTATCTGGTTTGGTATATGTCATGGTGATCATGTTATAACATTTTATGGTAATTAGTTGAGGTACTTCATTGATGATATCTTATGGTACATGGTGTATGGCATGATTGAGAAATGTCATGGTATATGGATGGGGCACATCTCATAGTACATGTTTTATGGTATATCTTGGTACATGCATGGTATGGGACATGGTTGATGTACATGGTATGGTACATGTTTTGGTATATGGTTGATGTATATGGTATGGTATAGGTTCTGGTACATGGTTAATGTACACGGTATGGTACATGTTCTGGTACATGCTTAATGTACATGGTATGTTACAAGTTTTGGTACATGGTATGGTACATGTTTTGGTACATGGTTGATGTACATGGTATGTTATAGGTTCTGGTACATGGTTGATGTACATAGTATGGTACATGTTCTGGTATATGGTTGATGTACATGGTATGGTACAAGTTCTGGGACATGGTTGATGTACATGGTATGGTACAAGTTCTAGTACATGGTTGAAGCATGATTAGGTACAGGTTGATGTGACAAAGTGATAATTATTGGTTGATGTGACAGTGACAGTGACAGGTTGATGTGAGAGTGAAAATGATAGGTTGGTTGATGTATCAATGACAATGGGAATTACAGGTTGATTAGTGGTAGTGAAATTTTGAGTCTACACTTATATTTCAGGGTGGCAGGACGGTGCAAGGAAAGGGGGTTGTAGCCTCCTTTCGGTTGGTTATAGAGAACATAGAGAGTTGGAGCTTCTTTCCAGTTGGAGCTTCCTTCCAGTTGGAGCCTATAAATTAGGGGGTCGTAGCCTCCTTCTGGTTGGAGCCAGACAACACAAGTGTTATCGGACTAATTGGTAGGTGCAGACACTAACAGATCTCCCTAGATCCACCTGGATCTAGAACAAAACATGACAGGACACGACTCTTTCCCTAAGTTTTGACCATTGAATTAGCTAGTAGGGAGGAACAAACAACATACCTTTGTATCGCTTCCTAGGGTCTCTGTTGCTCCCGCTTCGCTCTGGTGCTCTCGTGAGTTCAAGACCAAGACAACACAAACCAACCAAAGTGAAGATAGAAAAATATATTCAACTGTCAACTTATGTGTATGATCAAGGAATTACACAATAAAGTGAGAATAGCTTTATGGGAAAAGGACATGCCACTGTATCATATTAATTGGAAATAGAAGATTACAACCTGATCACCTTGATGTCGCAAGATTCCTTTCGGTGGCTCTTGGCTCCAACACACACACTTGCTCAATTCTTGCATGAAGAAGATCAAATCCTCTTGATAGACTTGCTAGAGTCTCCAAGTTCCTGTTCAAGCTAAGTCCTTCACACAATCCTTTCACCAATTCTCCAATGAATCTTTCTTAACCTTTTCCATGAGAATTCCATCAATATATAAGAGAGAATGAGATGGTTACTTGGATAAGAATGATCCCACAATATCAGGGAATCCAGTATAAGGATAACCATTCGAATGCTAACCCATTCTTCTAGAAGATTCCCTTCTAGAACCATCGAGAATCCATCTTTTTCCAAGCTTTAGAGCAAGTTCGTACCCTATCTATGTAGCACAATGCAAGAAGTTCGCACCCTAGCTTAAGGCAGCCTGCGAGAATGGGTCATTCTCGCACCCTGGTATACTAGAAACCTGCGAACCCTCTTCAAAAGTAAGTTTTCTGGGAAGAGATGAATGTAACTTTTCTTAGGAGAAAGTTATTATGAGGAGCCAGAGTTCACCATCATCAATACACCATCGTGATGACCAAAATCATGGGTAACAGAATGCCCCCCAAAGTATGAGGCTGGAATCAGTGACAACCGAAAGACTTTGTAAGCTGCATGTGTGTGTCGAAAACCAGGAGCGCACCTAATCGAAAACCTGCGAACAACGAAGCATCTGGAGAATATCATATATATTAATTCTGAGGTAGGCATTCCCATACTTAGATCACAGACGGATGACATTGTAGACATAGGTCATGGCCACCAATCATACATTGTGGATCCATGTCGTCAAAATATAGCATAGCCACCAGGAATACACTGTGGATCTATGCGAGAAAATTCAAATTAAGACGACATAGCCACGAGACATACAAAGCGGATCTATGTGTCACAAATTATACATATTCCATCGCAACCTGGACAAAGAGATGATATCCAGGGTCTTCAATCTTTTCGCCCAAAAGTACGAATCTGACCATGTGATTACATGTGTCGAAGTCGAACATGGTAGAAACCACTTGATTACTGGTCATTGATGAAACCGTTAACAAGTGCGAGGGAAATCACCATTAATGTCAATGACTCCCAAGGTACTCTAGTACAATCCTTCGAATGTGAATGAATGAGTTGAGTTCGAACATCCAATGGAATCTTTCGATCAGGCGTCAATGATGTAAACCCACTGTCGAAAGCGAGGAAACCTGCCATTGAGGCATGCAAGTTCCAAGGTACCAAAGAATTTCTAAGTCTTGTTTCCGGATAATGAGCTGAAGTCAATGGAACAAAACACATCACAGGAGGGCCATGATGTATCCCCCATCAATGACACAAAATGAGTAACAGATTTTGAAGGTGAAATAGAGTATGATGTAAGTCAAACTGGACACAGGGAAGGCCGACACAAAGAGAATGGACAACTACAGATGGCCGACTCAATAGAGGTTTCATATGAACTTCTCTTGAACATATGAACGACACGACCAATGATTTGGCAGCATTGACTCAAAGACGGCACAGGGAATGACCTTGTAGCAAATCGAACGAGAGACAAATGGATTTCTCAAACCGGCTTCCAATAATGAATAGGGGGTGTCATGTTCAAGAGAGACACTTACTGCCAATTAATATGAAGATGAAAACATATCCCTTTCCCAAATTTCCCCCCACCATTTCTGGCGAGTACCTCTTTATTTTTACGCAATCTTGAGGAGGATAACATATGCTTGTTGATATAAGCTTATCCTTCAGGTAAGTCCTTCGGTTTAACGAACCCTAAGAAGGAGTGGTTCGGTTCCATTACGGGTCTGTCGATGTTTGTTTAACGAGTCCAAAGATAGAAAACTCGAAGGTTTTTCATGATTATAGAGTTTGGAAAAACACTTAAAAGAGAACTCTCTAAGTTCCTTTTTAGTAAAGTAGTCTGATGAGACCGTAAAAGAGATAAATTATCGCCCAATAGGTGCTTTCTTCAAATACTTTATCGAGCGTGAAAATAGCAAGGTCGCTCGACAATCTTTTCATGTTTAGAGAGTCTGAAAAGAGATTAAAGAGGACTCCAGGGGGTTCATTTTTCGTATAACCTCGTTGAGCCCGAAAAAGTGATAAAAGTATGCTCGATCGCATTCTCATGTATTTTCGAGCGTGAGAATGGACAAAGACCCAGCTCGAGGTTTTATACAAAAACCATAAAAAACAAACAAAACATGCGATGAAGAAGAAAAATATGTCTGCATCCCTGTACATGATCATCGAAGTCGTTACGCCTGAAAAATTACACTCAAAAGGGCATTAGGGTTTAGGTTTTAATCAATAAATAATTAAAAAACTCCAAATAATATGGTAAAAGTAAATATAAAGAAGTAAAAACTCTTTTTACCATATCATTTTCACTTTTCCACTATTTGAGCCCCAAAACCCCTCTTCTACCCTCAAAATTCGGCGTCAGATTGCGGGAGTTACGAACATCCATTCGACGAGACGTCAGTGACAGTGAGGTAGGCTCTTTGTCCTCTACTCTTTCATGGTTTTATTTTTCATTTTCATTGGTAAAAACTCATTTTTGAGTTGGTTTTGTGAGCCATACTTGCGCCCAGCCATTCTCGCAGGTGGGCTACACGGGACCTGCGAGAATGGGTCATTCTCGCAGGTGAGCCCACAGCAGCCTGCGAGGTTCTCGCACTGTGCCTAAAGGGCACCTGCGAGAACCGCAAAGCACAATTTTTTTTTAAAGTTTTTCTCAATGAAAGAAAACCAAATTGCGAGTAGAGTTATTAATCTTCTTTTTGTGCTTCTTATGCAGGTATTTGGCCATCAAAATGGTTCTGGAATGGAGCAAAAGGGAGCACGAAGAATACAATGCCATTTCCGGAAATAATCCTCCCACTATTTCCACTTTGAGGAACTGTGGTCTCCTGAAGTACTTTCGTATCCAGGGCATGAGGGCCCAAATCAGGTTATCAGAGTACCTTGTGCATATGTGGGATCCCGATCAACAGGTATTTCATGTAGGGGTCCACACATTGTCCTTAAATATTGAGGAAATTTACTTCTTGATTGGACTGTCATGGCGGGGATACCATGTGAGCCTGACTGGTAGCATAGGTGGTGGGCTGCCCATGAGTGAGTACTGCCACTTACACTGTGTTCCCAAGGCAAAGAGGAAGAAAGGGAAAGTAGTTATTTAGGGAGTATGGGATTTGACCCTCCGTACTATCTTGTTCACCATAGCTCGGATGGATGGGAGCTCCGATCCTCACTTGGCGCTATAGAGTTACTTCCAGTATGCCATAGAGTGTACTAAACCTCAGGTTTTTAACTGGGCAAATGTTGTGCTTCGTAGTATGAAAAAGCAGTTGACTAAATGCAGATGAGGCGACCTGAAGCAATTCAGGTACGGATCTTTGTTAGTGTCCTTCTTTCTCGAGAGGGTTCCATTACTGAGGCTGCAGGTTGAGTGGAATTTACCGGCTCCTAAGGATCCAAGAATGCTGAGATGGTGTCAGTTCATGGCCCGACAAGTAGCTGGACCAATAATCAAGTATGATGATACCTTCTTCGATTGGCTGCGATCACAGATGTTGATGGTCGACGATTATGCTTATGCTAGGTTGGATTTCCGAGGAGATCCATACTTAGTCCTGCCGGAGGATGGTTAGTGGGGGGAACTTGGTAAGAAGTACACACATTTTTCCCTTTTTAAATGTTTTTGTAAATTTTTATCATATGCAAATGTTTTTTATATGTTCGTTCAAAGACTAAATACAAAATTCGTTTTTGATGACATAGATGTGGGACCTTACCAACCTCATGGTACTTCTCCTATTCAGCAGCGAGGAGAGGTAGCGCCAGTGCCACAATGGGATGCCGAGGATTATCAAGAAGTGGAACAAAAGCTAGAGGGTTTGATAGCAAATATTCTAGACATGCCTCTTGGAGAGGTTCCACGACGTGATCAACGTCATATAGTAGGAGTGTCAGAGTCCATGAGTCGGCTGATCCATAGAGTTGCCCGGGCAGTCGTGTGTTACCGTGAACGTCATCCATGACGTCATTTTGTAGAAGCTATGAGCTTCAGATTTTGACATTTTGGTCTTCGGACAAAACTTTTTGTAAAAAACTCTTTTGATTGTTATATATACAGACGGCTTCTACCGGTTTATCATGTGTTGTGTGAAAATTAATGTGATTGATTTATAAATGATCCAAATGTCTGTCTAATACATAGTTAGCCAATGCATCAGTTAATGTATTTATACATCTAGGAATATGTTGATATTCAATATAATCAAAATAGCATTCCAAGAGGCGAATTCACAAATACACCCGTAACAAAGTAGGACTTCGAATAGTATAGACATTACTTAACTGTAGTACTACAAGCTATGAATCGAGTCGCAAAACCAAATGACAAATTCCAAGCGAGATAACATCAACCAATAATTCGATAATGACACTATACTCTGCAATATTGTTGGTCGCACGGTCGAGACACACACCTCGTAAGGATACAAGTTTGTTTGTAGGGGCGTAAATTGCCCATGCAGCAAAAGCAAGGTTTTGAGTACTACGGCTAGCACCATTAGTGAAGCCAATGTAGGGTAGCAAAGACTCTGACATCTGGAAATCAAACACGTCACATAAGGACAGAGACCAGATAACGACAAAAACAAGCTATAGTAACACACAAGAAGTATGATACAATAAAAATACAAGTACTCGTGCACATGCGATTTTATGCATAGTACTTCTTCAAGTACAACCCATTCCTGGGTTCACTTAAAGGGATACCATCGTAATCTACTAACTCATAAGCTCCTTTTTCCAAAACTCGTTGAACGATATAAGGACCTCACCACATGGCTTCAAATTTTCCAGCTCCTAGCATATCTCGATCTTGTTCATAGAGGAGAACAAGATCTCCTTCGGAGAAAATGCGAGGCTTGACATGTTTGTCGTATTGGGCCTTGACACATTTTTTCTGAGCTTCTATGATTAGGGTAGCATCGCGTCGAGTTTCGTCTAATCGCATAAGATACAATAGATGTTCTTCCTCTGCAGAAGTGTTTGGTAGGAGTTCAAAAACTAGTTTTAAAGAGGGTATCTCGCATTCAATCGGCAAAATGGCTTCCAAACCATAGACTAACTGGAAAGGTGTAAACCTAGTAGCGGACTTGACAGATGTCCGGTAATCCCACAATGCTGAAAACAACATTGTGTGCCAACTTATTTTGTGAATCCCAATCATTCGACGGAGCATAGTTACAAGAACTTTGTTAATTGCTTCGACTTGGCCGTTGGCTTGTGGGTAATAGGGCATTGAGTTTTCATGGCAAAGACCCAACTTTTCAGTAAGTTCAGACATCATGAAGTTTTGAAAGTGGCTACCGTGATCAGTGACGATAGCCTGGGAAACACCAAAACGAGCTATGATGTGATTAAAAATGAATAATGCTGCGGTCTTTCCAGTGTTGTCAAATGTCGTCATTGCCTCGACCCATTTCGTAAAGTAATCGACGACTACAATGATGTACCCATGCCCCCCGACCAAGTGGGGGTGATATGTCATGAAATCGATACCCCATTTCACAAAGGGACCAACGGAGACCATAGGGTGAAGAGGAGCGGGATGAGACCGTATCTTGTTAGTATAGGTCTGGCAAGCATGGTAGTTTTGAACGACGATTATGAAGTCATTAAATAAAGAAGGCCAAAAATACCCTGCGCGTAAGATCTTCTGGGTAGTAGCATACCCAGACATATGACCACCACAGGCTCCAGAATGACAGTCATTCAGAGCTCTCTCGACCTCGTCGAAAGTGAGGCAACGTCGAAAAATAGAGTCAATCCCGCGACGATAAAGAGTACTCCCGAGGATAATATATTGACGAGCTTGATATCATATTCGACGTCGCTCAGTACTGGACAGAGTTCGCCGGAAAGTCTGTGTCTATAGATATATAATGATATCGCCATACCAAAGATCATCAGTGTTGATGAGGAAAAGGGATTCATCAGGTAATGAATCAACTGCTACATTTTCCATTTCAGAATAGGGAAAGTCGCATATCAGCCCAACAAATACTAAGGACTTCTTAGACTTGGTGCGTTCGAATTCCAAGTCAAACTCCTGGAGTATCACAATCCATTTGGAGTATTTTCCCCCTAGCAATTGACGTGTGAGAATGTGTTGCATAGGGTTGTAGTGAGAAATCACTGTAGTCTTGCGCGAGAGGATATAGTGCTGGAAGCGTTGGACGGCTTGGACGACAGCCAAGGCCAGTTTTTCGACATGTAAATACTTGATTTCGGTAGGCGTTATACTTCGACTCAAGTAGTAAATCACATGTTCGTCGTTAGCATCATCCTCTTGGACGAGAACCATACCAATGGTATAATCCGAGGCAACAAGGTAAAGGAAATAATTGCGACTGTAATCCGGGGGAAAAAGAAGTGGAGCATGTGTTAGGGACAATTTCAAAGCTTCGAAAGCGTTGTTGGAGATGGTATCCCATACAAACTCAGACCCCTTTTTTAGTAACCGCGTAAATCCACGAGTTATCTCGGCGTAATTTGGGATAAAACGACGAAGAAAGTTTTCTTTCCCTTGCAAACTTTGTAACTGGCGAAGTGTAGAAGGAGGAGGGAGATTAAGGATTAAAGGATCACATTGTGTAAGAACCTAGAAAGATAGGCCACTAAGGTTACCACCAACGACAATAAATCCTGGGGGGACAGTCGACAGTCCAATCCACATGCAAGGGTAGGGTATCTAGCCCAAAATCAACTCAAAAGGCTTCCACTCATCATTGTGGGTATACCTCCGAGTGACCCCTGTAATATGTGCAATCTCTACACCAATATTAATAAAGCAGGGTGAGTAACTCTGTCAATATCAATGCGACCACCCTTGTGTGAGAAGGGATTCCCATGACAAGATGTTGTAAATGGAATTTAACACTTCCTAACATAAGATGCTATTATGTGTTTTGTGCTTTGGAGAGTGTATCTCTCTTCCTACTCCAAAGCGCTAGCCTAGCTAAATGTTGGTGTAATAGAGCTCTAGAAAAGAGTTAGTAGTTAAATTTTACAATTGCGCAGTGTTATTAAGAGCTGTTGTTACTCAAAGGAAATGGAGATGAAACTGATGTTGTATAAGACTCTGACCCAACAATGCATGGATAAGAATGAAATAGTTATCAATTGTCGTTCAATGAATCCTATGTATGGGAGGGAAAGAGAAGTTTTCCGGATCAACCTTGAACTACAAGACACAATTTCCTTTAAAATGCAATTGCAACAAATCATGCAAAAATAACAATTCTCTATTGTTTCTTTTTCAATAATTTCAACAATTGATTTTCAATACTTTCGACAACGAAAATGCTTTTGAAAGAAAAATGTTTGTTCACTTTTCAAAAAGGACCTACACCATGATGGTGAGAGTGCAGAAAATCAAAAACCAATGAACAAACAATAGATAAAAACCCAAACCACTCTTTCAATGGAAACAAAAATAACAAGCAAACCAAACTTGTCTTTTCAATTGCACGAGCAAAGTGATCTTTCAAACAATGATCGAATGATAAAGACGAAGAAGCTCAACTTTCAACCGATCACCGGTTCTTAACCAAATAATCACACTCAAATTCCAAAATCAGAGAGTATATCTTTGCAGAGAAAAGTCAAGAAACGAAAGTCAAGACAAAAGTGACAGGAAGAGCCTTTGAAATCCTAAGACTGTTCGTGCACAAAAACGAAGACAAGAAAACATCAACCAATGGTCCAAGAAGCTCTAGTTAAGCACCAATACTGATCTGGGCAGTTGATCATGCAAAGTCTTAAAGCCAACATTTTGAAAAACAGGGTTCGCAGACTGAGAGCGTTACACAGTGTGAGAATAGGTGATTCTCACAGGTGAGATTTGAGTAGAGTGCGAGAACCTCACACTGAACCTAAAATTAGGGTGCGAACTCAATATGTTCTCGTAGGCTGTTGTGGAGTGCAATGCGAGAATGTATGAGACTAATCAAATTTTTGGAAAAAGACACAAAATTTGAAGAGGCCTCTGGACCCAGAGGGTCTATCAGGGTATCCTGCAGACTTAAAGATTGATATGAATGGAGAAAGGTAAGGCAAGAGCAAATGGCCAAGGAAAAACACCAAAAACCACAACGAAAACGGGTTATATCCACAGTGGATTCGCCAATTTTGTTATCGGACTAATCGATAGGTGTAGACACTAACGGATCTCCCTAGATCCACCTGGATCTAGAACAAAACAAGACATGACATGACTCTTTCCCTAAGTTTTGACCATTGAATTAGCTAGTAGGGAGGAACAAGCAAAATACCTTTGTATCGCTTCCTAGGGTCTCTGTTGCTCCCGCTTCGCTCCTGTGCTCTCGTGAGGTTAAGACCAAGACAACACAAACCAACCAAAGTGAAGATAACAAAATATATTCAACTGTCAATTTATGTGTATGATCAAAGAATTACACAATAAAGTGAGAATATCTTTATGAGAAAAGGACATGCCACTGTATCATATTAATTGGAAATAAAAGATTACAACCTGATCACCTTGATGTCGCAAGATTCCTTAAGTGGCTCTTGGCTCCAACACACACACTTGCTCAATTCTTGCATGAAGAAGATCAAATCCTCTTGATAGACTTGCTAGAGTCTCCAAGCTCCTGTTCAAGCTAAGTCCTTCACACGATCCTTTCACCAATTCTCCAATGAATCTTGCTTAACCTTTTCCATGAGAATTCCATCAATATATAAGAGAGAATGAGATGGTTACTTGGATAAGAATGATCCCACAATATCAGGGAATCCAGTACAAGGATAAGCATTCGAATGCCAACCCATTCTTCTAGAAAATTCCCTTCTAGAACCATCGAGAATCCATCTTTTTCCAAGATTTAGAGCAATTTCGCACCCTTGCTATGTAGCACAATGCGAGAAGTTCACACCCTAGCTTAAGGAAGCCTACGAGAATGGGTCATTCTCGCACCCTGGTATACTAGCAACCTGTGAACCCTCTTCAAAAGTAAGTTTTCTGGGAAGAGATGAATGTAACTTTTCTCAGGAGAAAGTTCTTATGAGGAGCTTGATTTCACCATAATCAATACACCATCATGATGACCAAAATCATGGGTAACAACAGGGAGTTGGAGCTTCCTTCAGGTTGGAGCCTGTAAACTAGGGGGTTGGAGCCTCCTTCCAGTTGTAGCTGGAGAATGATATTGTTTATGATGGTTGTTTATTATGCACTGATGAATGATATTGTTTATGATGCAATGATATATTGAATGCATAAGTGATAAACTATTGAATACTGCCGATAAAGTTGAAGTTTACATATTGTGATTGAAAGTAGTAAAAAGTTCTCATATCGATTCACGCGCCCCCCCTCTTAGTATTCCAACACCACTAACTAGAATGAAATAGTTAATTTTTTTTTTTAAATGCAATGAAATGATTTCAAATGCATTGTTTTTTCTTCCTTACTTTCAATGAAATATTTCAATATCAAGGAAAAGGATTACGAAGCAAAACATCCAAACAAAACATGCACTCAAGCAAGAATTGAAATAATCTGAATGCCAGAATACTTCTAACACAAGTTCAAACAAGAACACACAGATGGAAAGTAGAGAATAACACTTCTTGCAACCTTGAAAATTGAGCAGAAAGAATCAAGTTTTAATGCCAAGTTGCAATAAGACCATAGAGCTTCAAATACTCAAAGGATCAAAAGATTTCCAAATAAGACCATAAGAAGCTCAAAAACAATGCTCAAAGCAACACTTGCAATCCCGGATCAATGGGGAATACCTCAAAATCAATCAAGTGAAACACTTAGAAAGTATTGAGATCAAATTAACAGAAGTTGGAAAACCTTCGCGATGAGGATCAAACTACGAGTAAGACAAACTTTGATCAAAGGATCATGTTAGCCCAAGGAAATCATGCACATTTCACAATTTAATAGATTTGCAAACTCAAAAGAGGCAAGAAAAGGTGATAATTACTCAACTTCAATCAAGCAAAGCCAAAATCAAGTTCCAAGGACTCTAATGCAAAGATCCAAGGCAAAAAAATGATAAAACAAAGACAAAAAAGGCTCCAAATTCACTCAAAAAATGGACTATCGCCCATGTTACCATATCCACAGGGTGATAAAAAGGGGACTATCACTCCCTAGACCACTATTTAGGGGAAATTATTATGACATTATCGCTCTGTGTGCCATTATGAGGAAGGGATGAAGTCCTGAAAGTGGAGGAAAATCACAATTTTTTTCCCAGATTTGAATGGGATCATGTGTTTGGCTTAGAGAAATTCCCAATAATGATGTGGGAAGGGGAGATATCAAAGAAGAAGCATCAAAATAATATATCAAGCAAGACTCAAAAGACTACAAAAACCAAGGAAAGACAAAAGAGAATAGTCGATCCCCAGTGGAGTCACCAATTTTATGTTGTGGTGAATTCCCCCTATGAACAGGTGACACCCCCCTTGGATCAAGACCCCTTCTTTGATCCAAGACAGAATGGAAACAAATGATAACTACTTTCCTTTTATATCTATTTCTACAAGTAGGATAGAAGAGAGAAATTGATGGGACACCTTTTTACAATTGGTTGTCCTCGCTGCTCCAACATTTTGACCTTGATATCCAAGCTCCTAGGCGCAAGAAAAGACCTACAAAAGAACACAAATATATCCCTTTCTTCCACACTATAATTTTAAGTAAAAATAGATCTATCTACGATAATTTTCATAACAATAGACATGTAAACACTTAAACGCATAAACATGAAAGGAATAGGCCAAGTTATCTATTATTGGAAAGAAATAATGAAGCACTTACAATCAAAGTTGATGTTGCAACAAATCCTCCAAGCTCTTCGTTCCAACCCCTTGTATCTCACACAATCATAAGTATGATGTTCTTTAATTCTTTGCTCCTTTCACTCAAGCATGACCCTCATTATATAGTGGTTTGAGGTACAACAACTTTGAGATATCTTGGGAAAATGGTTGAGGATTTAGCTCACAAGGTTGGGATTTGGTTCCTAGTATGGAGCAAAGAGATATGGCTTGAATCCTTGACCCAAAAAACTCAAATCTCCCCAAATATTATCCTTAGAAAAAGGTGGAAAGGTTGCAACCTCTTCATCACTCCCTTAACATTAAGTACATGGTGACTATCGCTTTGTTAACACTAAGTACATGGCAACTATCGCTCCCTAAGACACTCTAGGGGGGCGATAGTCCATATTTCATCACTCCTAGTGTATGCGAAAGGGGGCGATGATCCTCAAATATGGCCAAAAGCTTAAGGAAAAATATGTTATTTCGACCTTCAAATGATATATTTCTCTTCCAAATTGTCTAGGGAACATGACAAGTACTCCCACACGGTCATGAATTTGTGACACTTAATAAAGTGCATGCGACACTTAATAAAGTGCATGTGACACTTAGTAAGGTGCATACAACACTTGATAAAGTGCATGCTACACTTAGTAAAGTGCATATGACACTTGATAAGGTGCATACGACACTTACGACACTTAGTAGAATGTGATACATAAGTGATACATAAGTGCAACACTTAGTAGAATGTGATACATAAGCGTGATGCTTAGTAGTATGGGAATTTGGTGTGTAACAAAAACTATATAAAGATCAAAACATAAAAAAAATCATGCCCACTCACATGCCTTAAATAGATAGTGATTCATTCTTCAAGAGCATATCTTCCATCCATATTGTCTCAAATACATTTAATTATCCTTCTTCAAGAAAACATGTTTTTTTTTGGAAGCTTATCAACTTCCTCATTCAACTCTCTAAACACATGTTGGAATGAGATCATGGAAAACAAATTTCTCACCTCTATGATCCTTTCCATCATTGGGGATTATAGTATATTATGCAGACTATTATTTTCATTCATCAAATTAATTAAACGTTTAGAATCCCCCAACACTTGTAATTTGTTTACACCCATTTCCAAGACAAGTTTGAGCAACAACCATAGAGAAATTAACCCATATCTATTATTTGTTCCATGTCCACATCTAACTCTGAAGTTAACATAATGATTTTCAACCAAATATATAATGCCACCAACACCACATCTACTAGGAGAACCTTGACATGCTCCATCAAGGAAACCCCACTCATTTTCCTTATTTATACACTGTTCTTTTAGAATTCTTACTTTATTAATTTTATTTGGCTTCCATATTATTTTATAAACATATCTTACCTAATGGCTCCCATGTATTGGGAGAATCATTTTATCCTGAAATGTAATCTCATTTCTAGTCAACCATAAAGCCCACACAACCATAGCAGGGAGTGGCTTGTTTGATACTTCATTCTTTGAGAACCATCCTTTTAGACATTCATAGATGTTGTTTCTTGTCTATTTTTTATATAGGTGGATATTGGTGGCCACCCACCTCTTTCATTGACTCACCACAGTTCTCCAGGTTGGCAATTTTATTACAATTTTTTTAGGATTTTCTAGGTCCTAAACTTTCAGGGTTGTTTTGAGGCCCTAAATGATGTTTTATAGAAATTTCAGGGCATGGGTTTGTTTTCAACACATAGAGACCATGCTATATTGTTGTAGTCCATAGCTAGATCTTTCCAATGAGCTAGTATGTGCGCCAAATGAAGATTGTATGAGAAAATTGTGCAACTGGTAATTTGATGTAGAAACTAACTACCTCGGGCCCAAAAATACCTTTTTGGCACTTCACCTCCTAAGGTTAGGGTTTTGGACCTTTAGGGTTATTTGTTTATGTTAAAATAACATCCTTTCGACCTCTTGTAGTATTTTTTGTGAATGCGAATAGTCGACATCTCTCTCTCTTCAAAGATAAGGTACCACCATTCTAGCCAAATTGTATTCTACAATATTCTGTTATTTTATTCATTAATAGAAGTTGGGTTTTCACTTTATTATTGTTCTCTTTGCTATAATCCTATGTGTGTTTCATTTTGTTCCCTATACAATCCAGATCAATGATATCAAAGCAATTTTCTCCTTGTTATTTCTCTGTGCATGTCCCTAACGAGGTCATGGTATAAAGAGTTGGGTCTCGAGCTAGTTTCACTAGGAGACAACCGCTCTCATTGGCCCAAGTGACCTCCCATGGCAGGGGAAATGAGAGATGAAGGAGCATGATATCCGATCAAGATATTTCTTAAGGAATCCCTTGTGTGACATAAGAACGAGATAATGGACACCTTCACCCAGATCCTTCAATGACTGTCGATGGTGAGAGAGGCACCTTCAAAAAGAAACCATTTGGGGGTGCAACACCCTTCAAGGTAAAAGTTAACTTTGATATCCCTTTATTTGAAGGCCAAATAGACGTGGATGCTTTGGAGAAATGCTTAAATTGGTTATAGGTTTATTACTCTCTTAAAAAAAAAATGACATTGAAAAGATCACCTTCTCACTCCTTAGAGCCCTTCCCCTTGTTAAAGATTGGTGGGAAAGTTAATGGGAGAGACATAACAATGACAATTCTGTAAAATTCAGGACACGACCCACTTGGGTGGCCTTTGTTGATGCCCTCAAGGAGGAATTCTACCATGTTGGAAACTATGATGACCAATACACAAGATGGATGATTTTGCATTAGGAGAGAGACCAGACGATGACAAAGTACACCAACATCTCAATCGAGGTCATAAATATATTGAAGTTGTTGAAAATTACACACCCCTAACCATACACCATCAATTAGTTGAGCCAAGGATGAGATTGTTGTGTCAACTACCAATGTCGACTGTCATGTGGCATCAAGCCCTTCAAAGATGAGGTACTGTGTGATGTTGTCCCACTCGAAGTTTGTGATATTATTTTAGGACAACCCTATATGTGGAAACACCATGTTATTTATGAGTCCCTACCCCATAGTGTCATTGTTACTTTGAGAGGCCAACCCTAGAGGGTGTTGGATGTAGTTTTGACTAGTGCAATTTCATTAATCTTGAAAAAACAATGTCGAAAGGTAATATATCATATTACAAAGTTTTTCCTCTTCATGGTTAGGTAAAAAAGTGAACAAAAGGTCACTACAACCACCACAACTTCAACACATGCTCTCTCTACACAACGAAAGTAGATAGACAAGGTTGTAAAGGAGTATAGGGACATCTTGTGTTAGGAACCTAACCTGCCTAACCCCTCACACAGATAGAAAAATATTTTTTCTATGTAATAAAGGTTCACATTAATAAATAAGGCCTATATAATAATGTGAACAAGTCTAATGTAAGAAGACTCAATAGAAGCTTTCTTTTCTAGAAAGATATTCCTCTAGAATGTTATTTAGAAGATAGAATTAGTATAAATATAAGTAGAAGGTGTGGAAAAGTCTTGTCTTGAGAATTAGTCTAATAGAACTATGCTCTGTTGGAGGTTTCCCCCTTGAAGAGACAAGTGAACTTGGATTTCTATCAATAAATGTATCATTGTTGGTGTTGTTATTCTTTATATTTTCTTGTTCCACTGGTATTTGTTGCAATATTTTTGTTTCTTCTTATTAGAATACACATGATACCTAACAAGTGGTATAAGAGATATTTCCTATATAGAAATTATGGGATTTTTTTTCCAGGGTAGAGATGTGTATTGTCAGCATCTTTAAAGCACATAGATTTTTTGTTCAATGGGTAAAACTGCGGTTGGGGAATACTGCACACAGGAAGTACATAAAGTTTCATGAGGTTACTAGAAACAAATGTTTCACCTTGTTGGAAACCTCTGTGACCCCTATTGGTACCCCTTCATGTTGTACCGCATCAAAAATAATATATACATGACCATCACTCCTACATATCGTCAGGTCTATTGGGAGTCCCCTAGATCTCCTAAAACTATCTCTAGATCAACCAATCGGCCACTTGACTGCTATAGTGACACTGAGAACAACACTCAAGAAGATACTCTTTAGTACCTGGGTAATCGAGTAGTACGACTAAGGGTATGGTCAAGCCTCCTTAGTTGATGCCCTAAGATATTGGGTCAAGTACTATTGTTTAACTTACACGTATATCAGAGAACTATGGCACAGGAAAAACCCTTGTCTATAGGAACCCTAAAAACCCTAACCCTTTGGAACAAAACAAAGAGGAAAGGAACAGAAGGGAACTTTTTCTACACAACGCTGCCTCATGAATCCTAGTTGTAAAATTCCTACACAGTTGTCCTTGTTAACAATTTGGGCATTCCGTCATTGCAATATTCTTTAGGTTGGAGTGTAAATCTATAGGAGTACAAAAAAAGAGTATAATGGTCCCACCGACACCCTTATTTGGCACCTATCCCATTGGCTTCCTCTCTTCACCCTAATCCTTATGTGATCCGGATTTTATGAGCGGAATGAAATGAATACAGATTATTAACAGGTAGTTAATACAAAATAATAGAGATATAGTAAAACTGGTTTTCTAGTCAATAAGGAAATAAGATGAAACTGTAAAATGCAGCGGAAACAAGCTTGTTGGAATGGTGGCGGCTTATCTCTGAGAAGAGATGTGACGACTGTGCTCATTCACAAGAAGATGATTACAATGAGGCTCTGAAGGACTTTTTACAATAAATAGGAATTCCAAAAACCCTAGACATCCAAAAACCTAACCCTAGGAGATGAAGCGCCAGAAGTCATGTGGGCCCCGTTTGGGTAAGTTAGTACATTAACTTCCCGAGGTCGTAACTTTTGCATACGATCTCCGTTTTAGGCGTATGATAGCCCGTTGGAAAGGTATCATCGAGGATATTCATTTTGGGGGCTCAATCATGCCTTTGGCTATCATTGAGAAGCTCGATCCTGAAAAACCTTCATTTAGGCCCTCAAGATGGCCCCAGAAGTTAAAACTACTAAAAATAGTAAATTACCAAAATTACCAGAAAATTGTTTTGATCTAGTTGGAAAAGGTGGGTGGCCACCGATATCCACCTCGATCATTGTGGTACCAATCACTTCTAAGCCTTTTTTTTCTGTGGACCCACCCACACTTCCCGACACCCTTATTTTCCACCTCCCCATTAGATTCTTACTTCCCCTCTGATCGTCATTGTATATATCAATTATCAACCTTTTTCTGTGGAACCAATTCCCCTCCCTAACACCCTTCACTCACCAATGGTCACCACTTGGCACCAATAAATCATTAACCTGCAAGCTGAAACCCAACAACATAAGGAGGCCATCCAAAAAATGACTTGTGAACTTGCTTCAATCAATTCTCGAGTTGAAAACTTTACTAACCAATTTAAGGTCAAATTTGATCGAGTTAAGGAATAATTTGACACCATGCATGGCCAATTTGACTAACTCAATCCACTCTCAAAAAAGTGTTGGACCAATCCCAAGGCCATCCCTTATTCGAGGAACCTTCACACTTAGATGGTGTTGACTCCTCCCATACTATGGCCTTTCATCATGACCCCTATCTTCCCAGATTTGAGGTTAATAAATTTGATGGTTTGGATCCCACGGGTTGGGTCACTTAAATGGAACATTATTTCTCCTTGCATGGCATTATTGATGAGTTGTCCAAACTTTGTTATGGTGTTTTCTATCTGGATCCTGAACGTTGGAAATGGTGGAAATGGCGTAAAAATGCTTTCCAAGGGTATGTTTCTTGGACACAGTTTTTTGTAGATCTTTATGAACGCTTTGACACAGACACCCACCATTTAGGCCTTTTGACCAAGTTGAAACAATTTGGCACAACATAAGACTTTATAGCTGCTTTTGAGCACTTGGATTTCAAATTGAAAGACATGTCCAATGCCTTCTTTAGGGAATGTTTTATTAGTTTTCCAAAGGATGAAATGCATGCCTAGGTCTTCATGGATCTCCCCCACAGTTGGTTGGAAGTTACTAAACACTCCAAGGAATCACAACAAATTGTCTTCGCCCAAAACAAAAAATCTCATTTATTTCTCGCCCTCGACCCACCAATCCCACCACTCTTGATACTCCTCTCAAGATCCAGAAATTAATGAGAGAATAAATGGTTGAACGCCAACTCAAGGTCTGTGATGTTCCCAAGCAGGATTGCTAGGAACATTGGTTTAAAAATTGGTTGTTTGTTATGTGTTTGTCAAATGTTTTCCAGGTTATCCTTTAGATTTGTGCATGGAGTGACTTAGCAAGTTTTCACAACATATAATGATGGAAATTGAAAAAAAATAAAAATAACAAGATGCTAACAATGTACACAAGAAGATAACTACAAACTTCAGATCTAACCTTTATTTAATATATAAGATGACCTCAGTACAAGAGATCTACAAATCTAGAAAAGATACGGATAATATGGAATTTGTGGTTGTAGAAACCTCCAAGATACAAACAAGAGAATGATATGAACCCTCCCAAACCTCTAATAGATACATGCGAAGTCGGGCGAGCTCAAATTATTCAACTCCTTCAAGACTGGCACATTTCCTAGGAGAGTTGCACACTTCTTGGCTGGAGGAAGCCAAGGAATTTCGGCCTCTATGGATCTGACTTCCAAACCCCTGCAAATAGATATCTAACAATGGATCTGAATATGGAAAACTCCTGTGAATATATCCTTTAGTTGTAGCAAGGGATTTGACCCTCCAATTCATTGTATCAACTAGAACCAATGTGCCCTCCTTCAGGAATTTCGCACAACTGGAAGAAATGGTGAATATGGAATGAAAAAACTCAATAGAATGATGAGAAGAGGCTCCTTGGTGATTTTTAACACTTCATAATTGAAACCTCTTCCAGATCCAATGTCCACAATCCTCCATGAACTCTTCTCTCATGGACAATGTGCCCTAGCTCTGTAGAAAGACCCCAAAGCTACGCCCCGCTTCCTCAACTTTCTTCTGAAGCTGAGCTGAACATGATATAGAATGGTGAGGGATGAATATTTCACCTCCTTGGCCAAGCTTGGACTAGGAACAAAGGGATATTTCACCTCCTTGCTGATCTCTAAAGTTTATCAGTCAAAACCCCCAAGTACCATGGGGTTTCTAGTTAGGAAGTCAGACATCAAAATATCAATCAACATAATGAGAGAATAGAAGCCCCTATCTCTCTTTTATACATCCTTTAACATTTTTCCATTCAAGTGACTTTTAATTCATCTTTTAATATTTCTTCTTAATTCACTTTATTAATTTAATACCCCTTTTTACTCCAAAAAGTAATTAATTCTCCCTTATAGTTTCTACTGTCACTGAAAGCCACTTTTAATCATTCTATCCTATATATATTTGCATCTCGATTCCACCAATATATTACACTAAGTTGTTTCTCCAAGAAACAAGCTCCAAATAGCACCATTAGTGTAAATAATTAAAATATGCTCAATAATAACCTAAAATTACAGAAATCATCAGAATGCAACAAAACCAAGGACAAACTATGTGGAATGGATCATGATGATAAAATATGATGAATAATGTGAGTTGAGCCCCATACAACTCCTCAAAACTGTCTGAGATCACTATCACTCCCAATTGGCTACTCTAGTAGACATCCCAAACTGTAACATAAGGGAATCCAAAAATGGAGACATTACAAGGGCCTTTGCTATAATTGTGATGATAAATATTTTTTGGGGAACAGGTGCAAAGAACATTAGATTTTTATGGATTTTTCTAAGGATGTTTCTGATGAGGATGATGATGTTTCTCTTGTTGAAGAGATACTGCAAGCAGATGATCCTGCTCCACCCTTTGAAACTCTAGAAGCTAAACCATTGATTTCATTGAATGCCCTCATTTTCTTCTCTACTCCCCAAACCTTCAAGTTAATTGGATACATTAAACATAGGAAATTCATCATCCTAGTTGACAATGGAAACACCCACAATTTGATTCATTGTCACATTTCCCAAGAAGTCAATTGCTATATCCACGCAATCAACAATTTTAAGGTCATGATTACCAATGGATGGTCCATGAAATGTGGGCGGTGTTGTGAAATGTGCACCTACAAATTGGTCAGTACCACCTGAAATATCATATGTTTTCTATAGACATGGGTGGTTGTGACATAGTGTTGAGTGTTGAATGGTTACACACTCTCAATCCCATTACCATGGATTTTAAAACATCACATTGCAATTCCAACAAGAGGGACAACAATATAAGTTCCAAGGCATCACAATAGGATCAATTGAGATCATCAACTCCCATTGAATGGAAAAGATACTAAAAAATGTCATTCTGGCATTATTTCCCAACTCCATTCTATTCAAAATGTTGAGACACATTATGTGCATCCTGACCTCCAATCTGTACTCTCCCAACACCAGATATTTTTAACACCCCCCATGGACTCCCCCCTTCTCGCGCGACGTCCATGATCATTCCATTCCTCTAGTCCTAGACAATCTTCCTTCCAATGTTTGCCCTTACTTTCATCCCTTTGCCCAAGAAAATAAAATTGAGAAAATTGTTCAAGAATTTCTAGAAGTGGGTGTTATTTGTCCAAGTACCGACCCCTATTCTTCTCTAGTAGTCATGTTAATCAAGAAATAATGCGCTTGGCACACGTTTTCTGATTTTTATGCCCTCAATAAAATCACATCAAGGACAACTTTCCCATCCTTGTCATTATTGACCTTTTGGATGAATTGAGTGGTGCTCATTACTTTACCAAAATTGATCTCTGTTTCGTCTACCACTAGATACATATGAAGGAAGAATACATTCCCAAGACTTCATTTAGAATTCATGAGGGTCACTATGAGTTCTTGGTCATGTCGTTTGGCCTGTGTAATGCTCCCTCCACTTTTCAAAATCTCATGAATCATGTCTTTCATCCCTTCCTCTATCATTTTGTCTTAGTTTTCTTTAATGATATTATCATCTATAGTAAAACTTGGCAAGCCCATCTCATCCATGTGGATCAAGTTCTCCATCTAATATCTAAGTGACAACTTTTTCTAAAACAATCTAGATGTGCTTTTGGAGCCTCTGAACTTGAGTACCTAGGTCATATTGTCGAAAAGGAGGTGTACGAGTGGATCCTAAGAAAATTGAAGCTATGAAGGATTGGCCTCACCCTAAAAATCTTAAAATATTGTGTGGTTTCTTGAGTTTAACGGGATATTATTGCAAGTTTGTTTAGCATTATGGAAAAATTGTCACTCCTCTCACTACTCTCTTTAAAAATAATGCATTCAGTTGGACGCCTGAAGCTGATCACTCCTTCCATTCCTTGAAACATTCTATCTGCACGAATTCTATCCTCGCACTACCAGACTTCACCAAGACTTTTGTCCTGGAATGCGATGCATAAGGGAAAGGAATTGGGGAAGTCCTCATGGAAGATGGACGTGCTTTGGATTTCACTAGAAAACTACTTTCAGAGTGACATTTGGGCTTAATCAATCCATGAAAAGGAAATGTTGTATATTCTGCATGATGTGGATCTCTAGTGTCCTTATCTATTGGGACAATTCTTCCAAATTAAAACTGATCATCATAACCTCAAGTATTTTTTGGAACAAGGAATCTACTCCCCAGAGGAACAAAAATGGGTGACCAAGTTGTTTGGGTATTATTATGAGATCATTTAAAAGAAGAGAAAATAAAATTTGGTTGTTAATGCTACCCTTTTGGACATGGTTGTCGTCCCAGAACAAAAAAATCATCTTAAGAATTTTATGGAAGGTAAGGTTTCCACCATATCCAAACTGTTTTAAGAGTCGAAGGAAGAGGATTCAACTGTAAATAGGATAGGTTAAATAACTTTAGGAACCTTGTAAAAAAACCCTTTCTATATTTCCGTAAAAATCACGGATAAAATAGCTCACTGCTTCCTAATTGATGGCGGATCTGGTCCAAGTGTAATGTCTAAAATTATCATGGAAGAGCTTGGCTTATCTTGCACCAACAAAAATTCTAGAAGTATGCTCTCTTATAATAATTTGCAACAATCAACTATAGATAAAATCAAGTATATAACCCTAGTTTTGTGTGCACATACTGAGATAAGAAAAACTCTCAATATCCAATTGAGATGTCGGTGAGTAACTAATCAATTATTTTGGGAAGGGAATGACAAGCCTTAACAGGTGGATACCTTTCACTTGATGGCACACATTTTTATATCCCTCAAAACGGAAAGAAAATTATAGTTCTTAGGGAAGGAAGAATTTCACCTTATATAGAGAGTGTCCCCCAACCCAATGTAAATTATCTCGAAGAAGATTTAGGGGTGTACTCTATATTTTCTGATGAAGGTGATTTTATACTTGAACCAATTGATTTTGATGATGGCATGTGGCACATGCATTTTGATGGATCATGTTCTAGCGAAGGTAATGGAGCCGACATCATTCTATATTCCCCTATAGGAAAAATTCACAATTTCTCTTATAGGTTGGAATTTTCTTGTACAAACAATGTTGTTGAGTTTGAGGCCTTGTTGTTGGGCATTGAAAATGCATATAACCTTGGTTGTGTCCACCTTACAGTCTTTGGTGATTCTGAACTTGTTGTGAACCTTGTGTGGAAGATTTATGTACCAAACAATAAGTTACTTAAGCGCTATACCCAAGTTGTTTGGATGTCGATTTCAAATCTGTTATCATTTAACATCACTCATGTTAAAGGGGAACTTAATTCAATGGTTGATAGATTCGTTGGTTTTGCGGCTTCCCCTACTCAACAAATTTTACCTCAAAGACCTGATTCTATGTTCCAATCTCCATAGTGTCCTCACCTCCCCGACAATGTAGAATCGTGGCAAGTTTTCCCTAGTGACAAAGGCATTTGTGATTTCATACAAAATGAACCTTTTAAGCCCAAAGAAATCATCTTTGTTGAGGATGAAAAATTGCCTAAACGCTTGACTCCTCTCGAAAGTTCATTTTCATCAAGTGATGTAGGCAACCAAGAAATACATAAGGAAGATGAGTCAAAAAGTAAAGTTGGTGATACCATTTACTTGAATATTGGGACATCTGAATCTCCAAATATCATTAAATTATGTGTCCAATGTTCTGATGAAGAGAGAGCGAAATTCAAGGAATTACTCTGTGAGTTTCAAGATGTTTTTTCCTGGTCATACAAGGATCTTTGTGTTTTTCATCCTGCTCTTATACAGCATACCATCCCTATCAAGGAAGGGGGAAAAATAATTAGGCAAAGGAAAAGACCTATTAATCTTGTGCTTGAAGCCACTATTAGGAAGGAATTGGAAAAATTATTGAAAGATAATATAATCTTTCCAGTGAAGTATTCTGAATGGGTTTCAAATATGGTCCCTACTCGGAAAACTATCAGTCAGATCATATTATTTGTCGATTTCCACACATTAAGTAGGGAAAGTATCAAAGATCATTTTTTGCTTCCTAATATGGAGTTGATGAGCTGGATCCTCATCAGAAAAGAAGACTCTACCTTGAAGCTTCTAAGTATATCATTTTAGGGGACTCCTTTTTTAGAAGATCTGTTGATAGTTTGCTGCTATGATGTGTAAATGATGAAGAAGCACATAAGTTATTACATGAAGTACATGGATCATCAACATATGTCATCCATATTGGTGGCCATTTTTATGCTAAAGCTAATGCTTTTAAGATCATAAGAAATGGTTATTATTGGCCTTTGATCTTTCATGATTCTTATAAATTGCAAGGTCTTGTGATAAATGAAAGAAATTTGTTGGTAAAGAATGTATTTATGCCATGCCTTTACAACATGTCCTTCCGGATTTCCCTTTTTCTAAGTGGGGTCTAGATTTTATTGTTCCAATCAATCCTTCATCCTCTGTAGGGCATATCTTTATTTTGACATCCACTTATTACTTTACTAAGTGGACTGAGGTTGTCCCTCTTAGACATGCACAAGATGAACAAGTAATTTCTTTTCTAGAGTCTAATCTCTTTTCCAGATTTGGCCTTCCATTAGAAATCATTATAGACAATGGTCCAACCTTCATTTCTAAAAAATTGACCCAATTTATGGCTAAAATAGGTGTCAAGCATTTCACTTCATCTGCTTAATACCCTCAGGGAAACAAACAAGCAGAATATATTAATAAAAACTTGGTCAAGATTATAAGGAGAATAATATAAGACAAACCTCGCCAGTGGCACACACTTCTAACTTATACTATTTGGGAAGACCTGACTACCACCAAGGCAAGTACATGATTTACTCCTTTTCATCTTGTATACGACCAAGAGGTTATTATGCCTATTGAAATAGAGATTTCTTCCTTGCAGTTGATGTTACAGAGTGAAGGATTAAATTCTTCTAATGTTTCCCAACGGATAAATACATTGCTAGCCTTGGAAGAACAAATAAATTTTTCCTTGGAAAATCTAAAAAGGAGGCAACAAACAATAAAGAAGTATTTTAACAAAAGATCAAAGACTGTTGAATTCAAAATTGATGACACAGTCTTATTGTGGGATTCAACCCATGCCGAGAAAGAGAGACATTCTAAATTCCAAAGGTTATGGCTAGGTCCTTTCAAAATCACTTTTATCCTCGGCACAAATTCATCTCTTCTTAAAGACATGGATGAGTGATTGTTTTCTTACAGTACCAATGGTTCCCACTTGAAGAATTATGTGGAACCATCTTGACCACTGGTTCTATTTTGTGTAAATATGATTGTTGTATATATTTTTGTCTTACGGTTTTTTTTATTGTCACTTTGGTTTATTGAGTTTTATTTTCTATTGTTTGTTTTGCATAGTCATCAAAAATAAAGTCTGGAACAATTTTTCCATAATGATATCATTATGTAAGTATTGTTGATCAATAAAAACAAGATAGACACAACTGCTATGATATCTTCTTTTTAAGACATTGATGAAATAACTTTTTTCTTTCAATATCGTTGTAGTATAGTTGGTTTCATTTTCTTCCTTGTTTCTGTTATCCCTTTCTTCCCTCCATCCTGAGATTTAAGAGCATATCAGAAGCATTCTCTTTGAAATTTCAAAAAGTGTTATTAGTTATGAATCTTAATGATTGTTATGCATACAGTATCACTTCCCCTCATACATCTCACTTTCCATAAGTTATTCCCCGAAATCCATCTCATATTTTCCCTTAAACCATCATTTCCTCCCTATTGCATAACTATTTTCTGAGAAATTTCAATCACCTACTTCTAGCGGTCCCTGGATCCAAGCATTTTGAGATCTAAATATGTTGAGAACATATTTCCCTGTGGATTCGCCAGTTTGTTGATGCCTAAAAGAGTGCAACATAAAGTTCATGCATGCAAATGGGTTGCAATGCATTATATATATATATATATATATATACACACACACACACACACACACACACACACACACACACACACACACACACACACACACACACACACACNAGATAGGTGGGACCCTTTGATAAAAGCAATTCTAGAAAGCGCTCTTCTTATTTGCGCTCCTAATTACCTTGTGAAAAAGATTCACGGTTTCAAAGAATAAGAGTGGAAATCTAACCTATTTACATGTGCAACTAACATATGATAAGGGTGCTAGCAATTTGATTTCAAAATAAAAAAAATGTTCATTGTATTAGACATATTAGTCCACTCTTGCTACCCTTAGGTTTTGATATATTGTTTCAAATATCAATAATACACCACTCATGGTATATTTGCATGCATGGGAAAATACTTATTATGTTGGATATGATATCCCACTAGCGAGGAATGCGAGACATATTATTTTGATGTTAAGTGTTAAATGGGCTATTATTGTTATGGAGTTCATATAAGAGGTCGATTCGCCTTTGAATTTGGAAATGACACTTTATGTTCTATACATTTAGATATGCGATGGTGTTATTCTATGATTGGATTAAGTTTTTTGGAAATTGGAAGAGCTCTATTTTTTGCTGTGGTCGATGGAATTAAATGCGAAAATAAGGGAAATGATGTGCATTTACTGCATGTCGTTCTTACCCTACCTCGAAGCTACCACCTTCACTTTCTCCTCGCATTCGTTTTGCTACTCTGGTTAGTAGCGCCTCAATTGTGCTCGGTCGTTGGTGAAAAAATAGTTGTGTTATTAAGCTTTCTGGTATTCTTTTCACATTAGTATGTTGGTTCTTATCTCTCCATTCATGATGGTCAACATTGCTCCAGATAAAATTATGATGTTGGCTCTTGTAGTTTGCATGCAGAATGTGTTTGTTTTTTGAAGCTTTTAATAGATTTACTGTGGGAATTTTGGCCGTATAACTTACATTTTGAATTGGGTTTCTTCCTGTTGGCATTAAAATGTTTCAAACTAGAAATAACGTTTGACATTTTGTTTTGTTTGATTTGTTTGGTTGTATGGGCCTGTAGAGAATGTGATATTATTATGATATGGCCGTTGATAAGTAATTGTGGGTGAAGGTGTTTGTTTTTGCTCATTTAATATGATTATTTCTCAGGGTTTCCTCTGTAAAAGAAAATATATGGTTAGGTCTTGTGAATATTATGTAGCACCCTCACCCTAGAGGATGTGCAAACTTATTTTGTTTTTACCACAACTTGGATGTTATGGGTGGTTTGTGTGCTTTATCTTGCTGTCTGTTGAAGGAAAATAATTGGGTTTTTCTTTTCCTGTAGCCCACGTTTCAAACCCTACACCTATATGCATGCTTCATGCCTCTTCTCCTCTTCCAATACACAGGTGAATGAATAAAAGAAAATCCATTTTCGAAATTTTATTGAATTATTGGAACCACAATCGGTTTTGTGATTATTGTGTTGTATCCTTACTGCATATAGACACTTTCGAAGTCTCGTGGTCATTTTGTGTTATCCTTTCCACTGTTTTAAAAGGTGATGGAGCTTTGTGTATTATCTTACAGTCACTTTGGGAATTAAGTATTTGGATTTTCTTCCAACCATGCCTTGAGGCATGTGCCTATTTGTTAGTCCCAAACATTGTTTTCCTATCCGAAAATGTGGACACACAAATATTATAGACCTAGTTTCAAAGTCTTGTCCAAATATTCGACCCAACAGTTGGAAATATTTGAGGTCTCCCACAAATTTATGGCTTGTTTGTTATTGATCTATGAGGTGGATTGAACGATTTTGAGTTTAAAAGAATTGCTATGGAAGCAATGCCCACCAGTGTCACAAGGGGTTTTCAATCCCGATTTTTTTGCAACTGTTATTGGAAGTTGTGATGTGAATATTATCTAGCAGAAAGAGGATAGCCTTATGTTTCTCTTCCTCTCACGATGTTTGAGACATCTTGTATGATTATGATTGAGATAAATTGTTTTGTAAACAATCTCCTACAAAAATTTATGATAGTTTAAAAGGAGAAATGAAATTCATTTTTTTTATATAATCATATTAATTTCACTTGAGTTTTATATTGCACGATTTAAAAGGATTTTTGCCAAGCTATGGATCTTGTGTGTGAATTTTAAAAGAGTGTTATCGCACAAACAAATTTGGTGAAAGTTTTGGATGGCCAACAATAGAAATTCAAATGATTTTATAGATATTATCAATGTTGATTTTAAAGTTGATAAAATGTTATTTCTTGTAACAAAACAATAACCGTTTTTTTTCCTGTTCATTGTTTCATTTTCTGTTCATTATACACCCACCACCTTCCTAATAACATTTATCCATCCCTTGTTCTATTATCTTGAATATCATTTCAAAAAAAAAAGAGTAAAAAAGGATTGGATAATGATTCTGGGTTGGAAATTGTGACATGGAGATATTGTTTTTTGAAGAAAAGGACCCTGTCTTGCTTGAACAATATTCATTGTTCTCATCCATGCTACAATTTTCCGTTCATTATAAACCCCCTCATATTCCCAATGACCCTATCATTCCCTGTTCAATTGCAATTAATTATTAAATTGGATTTGGAGAAATTGTGTTAATGGATGGATTGCATATGCTTTTGTTTGCAAATGATAGAGCCAACATATTGATTTTATTTAGGTAGAGTATTAGCGAATGAATTGTTAAAAGTTTTCATATTCTGATTTAAATATTACTTGAGGATGAGTTCCTTTAGTAGGGGTAGCAATGGTAGAGGTGTAAACAAAGGTAGAGGAAACAAATGGCAAAGAGGCCATAGAAGGCCATGATTCTGAATACATTTTGATGCTGATCCACAAGAACTAAATCATATTTTCCAAGTTGGTTTTTTCAATCTAGTTGGCCAAGGAATTTTGCAACCTAGGACCGAGAGGCCTCCTTTCCAGCCACACCAAAATTTTTATAGTATCTGTGTTCCGCCTCATGTTTCTATGCAACTAGAACCACCTACCAATGATGGTTGGCAAGAGATTATCCACCAACCTGTTGCACATCATAATGGTTGGCCTACAATATCATTTCCATTTCCCCCTCCTCCACTGCCATTTAATTCAAATGCCCAAGATGATCGCATTGGTTCACTAGCCCAGTCTTCACATGCAAGCAGAAGGATTAAAACTACTATGGCTGAACCAGAGATTGATAAAGGGAAGAAAGTGGCCAATTTCCCTAACTCTTCTGAAAATTCCTTTAAATCAATGTCCTCCCATCTCCACCTCAAGGATAATTTATCCCATGTCATCAACGGAATCCATCCTCAAGGTTACAATCAGCCTAAAGCTGCTACATAAGGAAAAACAACAGAAATATCAAAAGAGAGTAGTAGTGAAAAGAGGCAATCTGCCTCTCATAGAAAATATGGTTTTTAATGTTATTAATGCTATTTTATTTTGAGGACATTTTTTTATTGATATGATACAATTTTTGGACATCAAATACACATTTAGACATAATTTTTGGACAACATGGATATAATTCTATTTTTGGATATAGTCATGTTTTATTTTTATATTAAAATATTTGACCATTAATATGAGGATGGGATTGTTGCATATGACATGTCCATCTACAAAGTACCCTTTAATTTTTCTCCCAAGACCTAGATAATAACATCCCAAATTTAGGTGGAACATCAACAACCACCACATCCATAAGAATGATTTTAGATGGGATCTGAGTTAAGGCAACAACAAGATCTTTAATCAACCCCAAGAATTTAACCTTCCTTGAATCAAATGAAAGCAGATCTTTATATTTCCTTGTGATATCTAATCCAAGATTTTCCATAACCACCTTTGGCATCAAATTGTGGGATACCCCTGAATCTAACATTGCATTATGCAGGGTCATATCATGAAATTTGAGACTGATGTAAAAAGGAGGCACTTCATCATTATCATTGTATGCCTCAACTCGAGGACCAAAAAGGAAAGTAGGATTATCATCATGAAGGTTTAGGGTGTCAAATGTCTCTCCCATGTTCAACATCTTCATAATTTGACCTCTATATTCAACATTCTTTACAAGTTCACTAAAAGGAATTGAAACTTTTAGTTTAGAGATTTCACTTTCAAAAGTAAAAGGAGACTGATACTTTTCTACCTCTTTGATATTGACATCCTTCTTTCTATCTTGATATGTCTTTGGAACATCATCTTTTAGATTTTATTTATCTTGCATGTCTTTCCTTGGAGGATCCTTTTTCTTTTGATTGGTAGAGGGATGATAAGCTTGAACTTTATTTGGATTGACCACTACTTTTTTGTTTATGAGATTGTACTATTTCTAAAATTCATAGATAGCATTTTGATACCCCTGTCTATATTCTTTTGAATCCATTAACAAGGCATTATCTTGTTCTTGCAGAAACATGTCATGCTCTTCTTTAGTCAAATAGATTTCAAAATCATCTTCATCAAAAATATGGATTTGATCTTCTGATTGTTCAATAAACTCTTCAACATTATTTTCCTGAAATGGAGGTCTGATTTGTTGATCTCCTTGATTACTTTGATCTCATTGTCTCACTTGAGGAGTTGGAGGTCTCCTGAAGTTTGGATTTCTTATTTAAAGCTCTTGTATGTCCCTAACAACATGTTTTTTTATCCAAAGTCATCCTTTCTACCAACTTCTCGATAGTTTTCACCATCATGTCTAACTTTGCATCTAAAGATTGGGAGGATGAAGGTTGATTTTCTTCTTTAACCTTATTTTTCTCAATTTCAACTTTTTTCTTCATTTTTCCAGATGCCATTAAATTCACTTCCACCTCTATAGCATCATTCATCATATCAACTAAAGTGGAATATCTTCTTTCTCTTAACAACAAAGCAAAATCACTACTAAAAGCATCAACATAGTGCAACTAGGAAGCTCCAAGAGGGGGTTAAACTTGATCTGGGATTGAATTTTACACCTTTATGAACCTAGTGGAAAATTCTTGCACTGTCTCAGTAGGATCTCTTTTTAAACTGTTGAACTATGTCAAGAGTTGCAATGGATTTTTCTTATCTTCCCATTTTCTAAGAAAAACTTGTTCAAAACCTGGAAAATTAGGAATGCTTCATGCTGCAAGTCCCTTAAACAATTTCTTGAATTCTCCAGAAAAACTTTGTGCAAGCAATCTCATCTTAGCATCTTCATGGTCAAATTTTTCTAAATCAATGAAATCACTAAATATGTTTAAATTTTGTTGTGTTGTGATATCCCCTTCAACACTGTATGTTTAATTCTTTTAGAATAGTTTTGGGGAAAATCATGTAGTTGAGTAGGGAGAACAAGAGGGGAAAACCTAGCAACCATAACTTTGATAGGACTCTATCTTGGAGTTGAAACCTGGCTTGAAATTGAAGCTTTTGGGGAAATGTCACCGTCCTTTGGGGAATTGACACTAGGAGCAGTAGGAAATAAAGTCTTAAACTTGTTTATATCAAACATTGTTTTACTTAAATCTAATTTTGACTTGGTTCTGATAAGATATTTCTCAAATTTTACAACTAAAGGAACAACGTCAAGACTTCTTACTTTAGCTTTTGGCAAGGAAAAATTTATTTCTAAGAAAATGGTGTGTGATTCAGATGACTTTTTTCTGACCTTTTCGAATAATCTTCTCAGGATAAAAAACAACTTCTGGAGGATTTGGATCTGGATTCTTGCATATCGAGTAAGGAGAGTTTAGGAGCTAAGCACAAGCAATGCTTCAGATCATCAAACACTTGTTTTTGTGCCTTCCACCATGTGAAATTTGCCTTGCCACCACCCTTGGTTACTTGGTTGAGGGCCCATGCAATATGGGAGAATCCGAACACAAACCTTCAGTATAATTTGGCAAGTCCCAAGAAGATCTGAAGCTCGATTAGTGTGGTCAAGGCTGACCAGTCAAGAATGACTTGGATCTTAGTTGGATCCACATGTACCTCATTCTCATAAAAAATGTAGCCGAAGTATTGGACCCTGTTCATGCTAAATGAGCATTTTTCCAAGTTGGCATATAGCTTGTGTTTCCGCAGAGTGCCCAAAACCTGTTATATATGATGCATGTGCTCTTCCCAAGTTCTGTTGAAGATGAGGATTTCATCTAGATATACCACCACAAAATAATTTTTGAAGGGTCTCAATACATGATCCATCAATCTCATGAAATTTGTTGGTGCATTTTTTAAGCCAAAGGGAATGACTAGCCATTCGAAGAGACCTTCTTTAGATTTGAAAGTTGTCTTCCATACATCAGTTGGTTCGATGGGAACCTGGTGGTAGTCATACTTTAGGTCAATCTTGTTGAATAACTTTTCCCCTTTGAGTTGGTCAAGAAGGTCATCAATTCGGGGAATTGGCTACTGGTTCTTGACTGTGGTTTTGTTTAATGCTCTGTAATCAATACAGAGCTGCCAGGTCCCGTCTTTCTTCGACACTAGCACAATCAGGCTTCCACAAGGGGAGGAGTTGGGTCAGATGTGCCCCTTTTGAAGTAGCTCTTGGATTTGGTGCTTGATTTCGTCATTTTCCATCAGCGAGTGACGATAGACTGGTCCATTAGGCAGCGATGCACCATGGGTTATATCAATTGGATGCTTGACATGGCAGTGCATTGATACCCCGGTGGGTGAGGAGAAGATGTATCTGTACTCTTCCACGACCCTTTCCACTTGCTTTTGTTTCAAAGAGAGGCTTTGTGTAGAGGTCAGAGATGTGGTGATGACCTTCTGATTATTGCGAGCATAGATCAAAAAGAAAATGAGCATCCCGGTCTATGAAATGACCTTACTACATTGCTTAGCAAAGATTAAAGAAATAGTGGTAGGCAACACTACCTCTGGTATCATGTACAATTGTCTACCCAAAGTAATAATAACATTGCGGGGTCTAGACTCATACATAGCATGTCGTTTCCACAAATATGGTTGGCCTAAAAGAACTTCACAAACTTCAAGGGGAGAAATATCACACAATACCTTGTCTTTGAAGGGCTTGATGCTATAGGGCAGAAAAAACTGTTAGCTGACGCAAATATATTGTCCTTGGTGAACCCAGCCGATGGTGTAGTGTTGCAGGTGCAGTTTTATTAGCAGGCCCAACTGCTTGACAACCTATGTTGAGATCAAGCTCTTTTAACTGTCTCTATCGACAATGAAATGCATCAGAGTCCCCTTTACCCACATCTGTGAGTGAAAGAGGTGTTCCCCTTCCTCTAGTTCTTTTGGTTCACTTGGCTGGACTTTGGTGGTAGCGACAATGGCACTGGATTCAACATCAATGATTCGCTTCCCACTTTCTATATTTGATTCAGAGTCATCATCTTCCTTTGACTTAGAATATTTCAGCTTGACTACCAGTGACTGCTTGGAGCGACATTCTTCGATGTTGTGTCAAGGGATTTTATTGTATTCACACCACTTTCCCGTGTCCTTCTTCGAATTCTCATTACCCTTCTCGGGTTGTGGCTTGGACTGGTTGCCCCGAAAATGAACATATTTGCTCTGTCCCTTGTTTGGTGGGTTGGAACCGCCTTTTCCCTACTTTGGCTGTGAGGAATTTGCAAATCCAAACTCTCGCCTCTTCTGCTTAAATTTCTGCTCGATCTTGACATCATATCTATAAGTCACACTTAATGATGTGATGTCAAGAAACTCCATTCTTGTTTGAATGTATTTGTGCGAAAAATCACAGTGTTTGAGCACCATATGTTGTTCAGAGTCTTTGATACCCAATTTGGTGCACAGAGTATGGAAAATATTGTTGAAATCTAGTACCATCTAGTCCCTTTCTTGACGTAGCGTGGTCCATCTTATGTACTAGTCCTCATATCTTCCAACAGGGTAGTATTGTTCTTTAATGGCATCCCTGAAGGAATCTCAGGTGGAGGTGACCACAAATATTGTAGATTCCTCTATGGCCCTTTTCTCCGAAGACGTATCCCACCAGTCCTTAATATGGGGGACAACCTGAGGAGTGCAAAAGTAATATTTCCCCTATCGGAAAAATTGTGGACTGAAAAAAACCCTTCGAGCAGATTCAACCATTTATCTACAACATTCACATGTATCAATCCTTCAAATAATGGAATATTGAAATTTACTTGTACCTTGAAGGGGGTTGCGTGGCCACTTGATGAAGATGTGTCTCCTATGGGAAGCCGTCGAAGGATCTATACAAAGTTTTCCATCATCTCATTCCTTTGTCACACAAGGGCTTCCTCGAGCAACATTTTAAAAGGATCTCCTAATCCATCATCTTTATTCTCACCCCCATGAGTTGTGGTCAGGTTCGACGCAGTTGATCTTGCAAAGGCTCGACTGGTTCGAGTCTCAGCTTCTTGTACCCAGATCTTGTCAGGGACATGCACAAAGAAAAATAAATGAAGGGCAGACCGCTCTGTTACCAGTGATTCAGATTTATGAGAGGAACGAAATGAATAATAGATTGAATACCATAACATAGAGATATAGAGAATAACAACAAATATCTAGTGAACAATAACTTATATTGAATAAATAAAATAGGTGGAAACTGTAAAACTGCAGAACTGAAACAACTTGCTCGAATGGTGGTAGTTATCTATGAGAAGAGATGTGGCTGCTACGTGTATCCGCCTGAGAAAAATGATTAAAATGAGGCTCCAGAGGCCTTTTTAACATTGTTCATGAATGATAAAACCCTAAACATCCAAAAACTTAACCCTAGGAGATCAAACACCAAAATTTATGTGGGCCTCGATGGGTAAGTTAGTATTTCAACTTCCCGGGGTCGTAACTTTTGCATACAATCTTCGTTTTAGGTGTGTTATAGCCCATTGGAAAGGTATTTTCACGATCTACACATTATGCACAAAATTTGAATTTGTCCATAGTTTGATTGTTGCAAGCCAAAAAAAAACATTGTTTAGGGCCCCAAAACGGCCTTGGAAGTACATAAATATGTATTGATATGAAAACTTTCAAAATAAGCCAGTTGGAATAGGTGGGTGGCCACCAATATCCACCTGGATGTTGTGTATGGATTCAGGATAACCTTGGAAGTGCAGAACCCACAATTACAAAGAAATTCATCATTACAGAGAAATGTGTTGAACTAAAAACTGTCAAGATGAGGTAGTTGGAATAGGTGGGTGGCCACCAATATCCACCTGGATCAAATCATGTGGAATCCATCTTGGGAGGAAATAAAAGATTGGATATATACAAAGGAAGATGATTTTACACAATGAGAGACCAAGGGTATGATAACTAATGTTGAACGTTGGAAAGAGAGGTATATCTATACTGATTTGCATGAGCTTTTCTTTGTTGAGCTTCCATGTTTTCTATATGAATGGATGAAAAGGAAAAACCCCATTAACAATATTCTTAGACCCCAAGAACCATTGGTTTGGGACCATACTACAGTTAATAAACTGAAAGCATTAGACAATAAGTGCGCTCAAGCAATCAACTTCTAGTTTGCCTCAGTAAAGGAGGGATATATTATTAAGTTCACCATAGAATGTAGTGATTCTTTCAGCGAGGTTGAAAGAAAGTTTGTTGAAGGTCCTTGGAAGATACTCTTGGAAGAAATCTCATTGTGGATCAAGATGTTCATAGAGAAAGGAATGACATGCATGGAGCTGGATAGGATGGTTGAGTAGACCCCATAGTGTTGGGGGGGTGAAAAGAAGGGGGGGGGGAGAGAGAGAGAGAGAAGATGGATCCCGTTGAGAGGATATAGAAGAATTTTAGATGGGGTGAGGAGAGAATGGACCCAGAAGAATAAAGGAGAGAAAGAGAAAAAATATGCGCAAGAAGAGTTGAGATAAGGAGGAAAGAAGAACATAGGAGCAGAAATAAGATATCAAGGGGTGAAAGTCAATGGGTTAGACCTAGAATGAAGAGGAAGGAAACCACACCAGGAGGATGTGCGGGAGGGAGTTTTGTGCCAGAGAGGAACACAAAATGAGATAGGTCGTCGAAGAGACACATCATTAGGAGTAGGGTATCCAATGAAGATACCGGGAGTAGTGTTAGTAGGGTCATAAAAGATGAATTATGATCCCCTTGGTTGTTGAAAGATGTTGCAAACTCAGCGGAAGATGAGGGGAAGAGTGGAGGTGTTGATGTAGGAGAGGATGGAGAAGAACTCCTCTGAGGAGGGGAGGAGATTTTAGATATATTGAATGGTCTTGTGCAGATATAGGTAGGAAGCTCTCTAGGATCCCTCACATGAGGTGATGATAAAATATGGAGGAACCCCCTCTTTAAACCACCCCCTTTCACATTTGTAACCAAGAAGAAAGAACAATACACAACGAGGTGACAGAAATAGAGGAAGAAAGACTAGTATAATAAATAAGAGAGTATGTGAGTGAAGAAGAAGACGAAGTCAGTAGTACTTCACCAAGAAGGGTATCAATACCAATATCACTAACAATTGGAAGTCAGTTGGGAGGACACAACACTATATTGAGAATGGAAAATCAAGATACAACATTGAGGATACCCTTGTTCCATGGGATGTGTAAGGATGATGCAGAGCAACATTAGTTCATGTGTGAGACTATCTAGTCTGTGGAGAGGATAACAGATGAAGCATCGAAGATTGTGCAGTTGGAGACCACTTTGAGGGACAGAGCTCTAACTTGGTAAATGAAGTACGAGGTCCCTGATAAAAATTAAGAGAGATATGCTTAGGGAGTTTCAGAAGCCCAAGTTAGAATAGTGGTTCATTACCGAAATCAAAGAGATCAAGCAATAGACTGGAGAGACCATATGGGACTATGGAAAATGCTTCAAAATATTTTTTAGATAGGTTAACATTTCATATCCAAGATGTTCAACATAGGGAGTGGTTCATTATAAGACTACTCCCCCATATATGAGTCTTGCTCACCCAACAGAAGGTGACTACTCAGGAAGAGGTTGTGGATATTTCGATGTGCGTGGAAGCCACACCAATAGGTGGAGAGACATTAACAGAATTGGCGCAGGTGTAGTCCCAACTTGTCAATTTGAAAATGCATTTCCAAGATATGGAAAATAAATAAATGTTGCACGAGAACATATGGTGTACTACATGCCAGTTGGAAGGTCACTATAGGGATGAATGTCCTATGTTGGGAAATCACTTGGCGACATGTGTGCCAAATACACTTTCGACTGGGACTCAGACAGAGTGGTGCGAGATTTGAAGACAGTCGGGACATATCCCTCCCTGATGCCCAACACTTCAGAAGTACCAAAAGACTATGCATACTCCATTTTGCAAGTTCTGAAAATTCATGGGGCACGATGTGAATGATTACCGATCACTTCAGTTGATGTAGGACCACACTTATGATTCCTTTAGGGTTCAAGAAGAGAAGAAAGGTGGCAACTGTGGAGGCATGAAAAAATGTGGATACCAAGGAGGTCTGAGAGGGGGATATGGATGAGATCAAGGATGAGCATATGGTGGAGGTGGAGGAATACCACCCACTTGTTTCAATTGTGGAGAGATAGGCCACATTTCGATATTTTTTACCAAATTGCGTGTTGTATGTGGTTACTTCTACAATACGAAGCATGCCACTGAGGATTGTCTCAAATTGTTGAAAAGGTGGAAAGAGAACAAGGCACATTGTGACATGGTAGTTGCATAGTCGTGTAGGAATCAAAAGAACGATGAGGAAGTGGATGTGTTGGTGGTAACCCAAGGAGGAATTAAAACAGGAATGGAATTGAGAGTGGAGAGAGAACGGGTCAGAAAGAAGGGAAGATAAGAAAAGGGGTAAAGGCTTCTCCCAACTTTGATGTTGCACGAAATAAATAGTTCATGTGCGATGCACAAAGGGTTCTAGAGGAGGAGAGAGAACATAAAGAGCTACAACGCATGATGCAAAGGTTTCTATATGAAGCTCGGGTGTGCGAGGAAGTATAATGCGCAACACAATGATCTTTAGAGGAGGCCCAATCCCATGAAGAATTGCAGCGTGCCACACAAAAATCATTTGGGGAATCTTGGGTGTGTAAAAAGATACAATGCACAACACAAAAGTCATTGGAAGAAGATCATAGGTATGAAGAGGTGTGACCGGTCGAACAAAAAGAAATAGAGAAACATGTGTGCGAATATTTGCAGTGCATGGCATGAGAGGAAGCACTGGGTGACACTGGTCATGAAGAACAAGTAAAATATCAAGTAAGTACATTTTTTCAATGTTGTTTGAAGTTGTTAGGTGATCTTGATTTTACAAGAAAGTTGACACACATGTTGGTAAGATGCATGGGGGAAGAAGGAACAATTGTAGCAATCTCTTCCCCCTACCAAAAAGGAATGTGTGTCAGTTCAACAAGTAGAAGCACACAGGAAGATAGTTTAAGATGATGACTAAACTGAGAAGCTATGATATGCATGGAGTCATGTTGTGTTTGGGATATGATGTGAACATATTGCCAAATAAATCATGGGAGTTGTTGGGAAGGATTAACTTGGTGTGGTCCCAAATTCAACTCAGGTTGGCTAATCAGTATAGAATATATCCTATAGGCCGGCTAGGACAAGTCGAAGTGAACATTTAAGGGGTGAAGACTAAGGCAAATTTTGAGGTGATTGAGATAATGGATGACTCAAATCCCTATCTTGCACTACTTGGTATTGACTGGGATTTCAACAATAATGTCATGCTAAATTTGAAGAAAATGTAGATTCATTTTGAGACATACACGTTGCGCATGATTGTGCCATTAGATATGAATTAAGGGAACAATTATAATGATCCTTTGAACGATGATGCAAAGAGCTCCATTATTGAAAACATCTATCAAATCATAGGGCACATAGAGGATTACATCAATCCCACAATAGATGGGGAGTTGAGCTATGGAAGTGTGAATTCATATGATATTGATTCAGAAGATGTTATGGAGAGATGGCAGAATAATCTATATGAAGTATCGACTAGGAGGTGTGAACGGATTACAAAAGAAGTACATTGGATTGGTTTTGATTTATGTGATGCACCAATATTTGACGGTATAGGTCTAGTGGATATATTCCTAGCACAAATGGATAAAGTGGTTTTGAAGGACCAAAGGGTATAGGAAATGGATACAGTAGTCCAAGGAACACATGTGCATTGGTGGGAGACATACCGCGATAACATACATGATTGGGCATAGGTGGTTGATTTCATAATGGTCAGATTCCAACCTATGTCTGACTTTAAATTAGAAAATAGATATAAGGGTAAGAAATACCCCCAAGAGCATATTTTCTATTATGAATGACATTGGAAAACCAAACAATTTACTCAAACATGGTGGGTCCATTGATTTTTCCACACAATGGACATGGTCCCTAGAAGATGGTACATTTAGGAGAAAACTAGGAGGAAAACAATGGATTAGGAAACTATAAGCACAAAATTATGCACAATATTCATTTTCACGGCCAAATCCCCAGCACAAAAAGAGGCCCTCCTTCAAATCAAATAATATTTCATCGCGAGTTGAAGGATTCCACACCGAAGGTTGTCTATGCCTATCACAAGCCTATGGAAAAACTAAAAGAAGTGGTACACTATTGGAAAATTGAAAGTGATGGTGTTGACAAGGATGACCCTAGGGGAATACAGATAAATGAAACCGAGGGTGAGTGCATGATGGAAGTGAAGGGTTCAGATATGGATGTGTCAGACTATGGCTAACCGATTAAGAAAAATAAACATAATATTGGTATCGAAGAAGCACCAAAGATGTCCATCATCGTGGATTTTTGGGACAAGGAAACCATAACAAAAGTGGAAGATTTTCTAAAGGCGTATAAGGATTTGTTTACACAGAGTTTCTCAAATATGAAGGGAATTGCAGGATCCCTTGGGGCCATGAATATTCAACTGAAGCCAAATGTTAAACCAGTGTAAAGGATACCATATTGCCTAAACCCCAAGTATAAGGAGAAAGTGGACAAGTATTTGGATTGGATACTAGATGTCAAGATCATTCTTTCCATAGAAGAGTCAAAATGGATTAGTCCAATGGTGGTGCAATCAAAGAAGACATGAAACATAAAGATTTGTGTTGACTTGTGCAACCTTATTGCAACATGTGTACATGATCCATTTCCTACTTCATTTATCGATGAAGTTTTAGAAAATGTGGGTGGACGTGAGGCCTATTCCTTAATAGATGGCTTCTAGAGATATCATCAATTCCATATTGTTGAAGAATATCAAGCCAAGACAACGTTTTTGATGGAATGGCACTCATTTATTACACAATGATGTTGTTTGTGTTGAAGACACAAGTTCCTGGAATTTTACTTGGATTACTAGACACTATTCATCCTTTTAAAATTACATATGAAGCCCTGCAATTGATTCTGGACAGATGTTTCCAACTCTAGATTTCCTTAAATTTGAAGAAGTGCATATTTTGTACATCGTTCGAGACACATCTCGGGCATGTGGTATGCAAGGAAGGACTCTTGGTGGATCAAGACAAGATTGTTACGATACTGGACATGGTGGCCCCCTCTTTTTCAGGAAGTTGTGCGCTACCTTGGGTCACACATGGTATTACATATGGTTTATTCAAAGTTATGTGAATATTGTTGTGTCGCTTGATAAAATAATGTGCAAAGATACAAAGTGTTGGATTACTGAGAGGGGGGTGAATCAGTAATAGATAGTTTTAATCCTTTTAACCATAGTATGCAAGTGTTATTTATCTTTATGATCAATATAGGATTATCATCCAATAAGTGAAGAGTAAATAAAACATGAACAAATGAACAATCATACACATACACAATACACCCGTATTTTTTAACGTGAAAACCCAATGTGGGAGAAAAACACAGAATGATTTTTCTTATTTTTCTTTAAGAATTACATTCATTGGAAGCACCAACTTCCTCTGTTTTCCAGCTACAACTGGAAGGGGGATCTGACCCCCAATTTTCAGGCTACAACCTAAGGGAAGCTCTAACTCCTCAATTCTCTGGCTACAACCATCTATGTCCTCCTGCTACAACCAGAAGGTGGCTACAACCACCTATCCTTTCCCCATCCAACCGCCCTGAAATATAAGTGCCAAATGTAGAAACTGGATATGTCACCGTCACAACCTGTTATGTCAAATCTGTCACTGTATCCTCATTAACCAATTTGATCTGATCACATATATCTCAAACAATATACCACAAGTATGTACCTCAAACCATGTGCTAGAACCTCACTGTTATACAACCTCTATATGTACCAATAACTTTAGCAACATACCTCAACCAAAAGCCCCCAAACATAAACCAATACTAAACTTCAGTACATCTACCTTAGATCAACTCTACAACAATCCATAAACTTCCAAGAGGGCATCCAATAGATTTTCAAGGAAAACCCTCAACCAAATTCATAAATTCAACACTACACATATGAAAACCATACCTTTTTTCTTCTTGTAGCCTTCTATTTCCACGATTTTGTTGCCGCGAATCTACTGCTACGATTTTTCTGTTGCGATTGTAAACTTCCATTAATAAAATACTATCTCGAGTGACCTTGATGTAGAGGTTGTTTTTTGCATTTCCTTTCCTGAACCCTTGTTGTTGTAAGTATTTGTCTAGTCTGGAATACCATGCTCTGGGGGCATGTTTGAGACCATACAAGGCCTTCTTTAATATGCAAATATAATCTTCAATTTTTGATAACTGAAATCCTTACGGTTTCTCAATGTAGACTTCTTCTTCTAGTTCTCCATTCAGAAAATATGATTTTATGTCCATCTGATACACTTTAATATTCTTTGAACATGCATAAGCTAGTATCAATATGATTACTTCCATTTTGGCAACTGGGGAAAATGTCTTTTCAAATTCGATACCTTCAACATGTGTGTATCCTTTACATACCAATCTAGCTTTGTTCCTGATAACCTGCTCATCTTCATTCAATTTATTTCTGAAGACCCATTTTGTGTCGATCACATTCTTGTACCTTGGTCTTGGAGCCAATTCTCAAGTGTCATTCTTCTCTATTTGATCCAATTATTCATCCATGGCCTTTATCCAAAATTCATCCTTGTTGGTTTCTTCAAAACTGTTTGGTTCAATCGAGGATAAGAGTGCTAGGTGCATTTGTTCTGGTGAAAAAATTCTTCTTCTAGTCTCAACTCCTGCATCTTTGTTCCCGATAATCTGATTTGACGGATGATTCTTCTGTATTTGTTTGCTAGATTTCTTTGGAGGTACTTGTTGTTCTTTCTCTTCTACTTCTATTTGATCTTCTTCATCTTCCCCTTTTACTACTTCTTCATCCTTTTCTTCTTCTTTGTAAACATGTTCTACTGACTCTTTTTCTTCTTCCTCTAATTTTCATCCACCTGTCTCATCAACTGTTACATTGATGTTTTCCACAACTTTTTTTAGCCTTAGATTGTAACATTTGTATGATTTCCTTGTACTTGAGTAACCAACAAGTACGTCTTTGTCTACACAAGAACCAAACTTTCCCATTCTACCATATTCTCTTTTGATGTAGCATTGGCTTCCAAAGACTCTGAAGTGCTTCACATTTGTTGGTATTCCTTTTCATAGATCGTAAGTATTTTTATCACTGTTGTTCCTAAGCATTACTCTGTTTTGAATGTGAATTGTTGTATGCATTGCATGTGTCCAAAAAAAATCTGTCAACTTGGAATCCATTAACATTGTTCAAGCCATTTCTTGTATTGTCATGTTCTTTCTTTTGACGACCCCATTTTGTTGAGGTGTTATAGCAATAGAGAATTATCTTTTTATACCATGTTTGTTGCAGAAATTCATAAATTCCTTTGAAGTAACTCTCCTCCATTATCAGATCTCAAGCATTTGATTTTTGAATCCATTTCATTTTCAACCATTTCCTTGTATACCTTGAATTTTTAAAATGATTTTGACTTATTCCTAAGAAAACACATTGCACTCATTCTTGTATAATCATCAACTAGTAACATAAAGTATTGCTCACCTTTTAAACCCTTTTCTATAGTTGGTCCAACTAGACCAAAATGCACAATTTCCAATGGTCTTATCGTTGAGTACTCCTTTGATTTGAACTCGGTCTTTGTTTGTTTTCCTCGTTGACAATGCTTTCATAAAGTGTTGGTTGGCTTCGTGATCTGGGAATTTCTTTGACCACTTCCTTTTTGTTGACTTCGACAAGGTTATCGAAGTTTATGTGATCCATTATTATGTTCCATATACAAAATTCATCTTCCTTCCCTAGACAACACTTTTCATTTTCAATTTCACTTAACACATATATGTTGCTTAAAATTCTTATAGTTGTTGCAACCAATTTTCCTGAACCTTCTTTTCTTATCTCTCATTTCTGTGAATCAAACATAAGCTTGTGACCTTGGTCACACATTTGAATTACACTTAGAAGATTATGTTTCATATCTTCCACTAGTAGAACATTTCCTGTCTTGGTATCCTTGTTTCCAAATATGATTGTGTCATTTCCAATGATTCTAGATGAGTCGTTGTTTCCAAAGGAGATTGATCCATCTCTTTCATTTCTCAATGTTAGAAACCTATCTTCATCACCTGTCATGTGCTTTGAACAACAATTGTCAACATACCAACCATGTTTCTTATGCTTAACTTGTATAGCGAGTGTGCATTCTTCATTGCTATACTAATTATGTTTTCTTATCCATGTTCTCTTATGAGGTTCATGTATGTGACTGTTGTTATTTTGTTGTGATTCTCTAGGAGGGACTATCATTCTCCAATATTTTTCCATGTGTCCAAAGTTGTTGCACTTGTAGCATTCCATTTCATTGCTCAATGATGTTGGTTGTGGAGCCTGATTATCTTCCTGATTCAGAGGTCCTTGCTTTCAGTCGTGTTTATACCCCATGAAATATTTACACCCCATAAGTATGTACACTCTTCCACGTGGGGGAGTGCAGAAGGGGGGTACCCCCTTTGCGGGGTCCGGGGGGTCTGGGGGCAAGCGGGCCTCCAACGGGGGTTCGGGGGCGAAGCCCCAGAAGCAAAAATTGCCTTGTAAAAGTATATTGTAATTTCATTGTAAATCTGGACTGTTCATTATAAGGTCGTAGATCTAACGGTAGAGATTATGTTAGGGTTTTTTGCCCTAGAAGGCAACCCTCTTTTATGAGGGAAATGTATTGCGGCTATGGATGAGGGTGAATATTGTATTCTGAGAGAGGAGACTGTGAGAAAAAGAAGAGGAAGTTACAACGGGTTTTAGTGTAGGTTGTATCCCTTCATTTGCTGGATAATAATAAAGGAAGGACCTGGAAATTTCTCTGGCGGACGTAGCCCACATTGGGTGAACCACGTAAATCTGTGTCTCTCTTGTATTGTGTGTCTTCTGTGTTTTGTTTCTGCATTTGTTTTATTTTATTG
>ML802218.1:450513-468624 GCA_009831015.1 Picea engelmannii | reverse complement strand
TCGTGTTTATACCCCATGAAGTATTTACACCCCAGAAGTATGTACACTCTTCCACGCGGGGGAGTGCAAAGGGGGGGTACCCCCTCTGCGGGGTCCGGGGGGTCCATCCCCTCGGCTGGGGGGTCTGGGGGCAAGCGAGCCCCCAGCTGGGGTTCGGGGGCGAAGCCCCCGAAGCAAAAATTGCCTTGTAAAAGTATATTGTAATTTCATTGTAAATCTGGACCATTCATTATAAAGTCGCAGATCTAATGGTAGAGATTATGTTAGGGTTTTTTTTCCCTAGAAGGCAACCCTCTTTTATGAGGGAAATGTATTGCGGCTATGGATGAGGGTGAATATTGTATTCTGAGAGAGGAGACTGTGAGAAAAAGAAGAGGAAGTTACAGCGGGTTTTGTTGTAGGTTGTATCCCTTCATTTGCTGGATAATAATAAAGGAAGGACCTGGCAATTTCTCTGGTGGACGTAGCCCACACTGGGTGAACCATGTAAATCTGTGTCTCTCTTGTATTATGTGTCTTCTATGTTTTGCTTCTGCATTTGTTTTATTTTATTGCTCCGCGGTCCTGTTTTTCTAACAAATGATTCAAACATGTTGTAGCTTCTTCTCTGTGTTTCACTAGGCCTTCTTGGATAACCATTTTGTGTATGAATTTCAAATTTGTTTATGTTCCTGCTATTAGCTCTACAATTTACAACTTTATGTCCAAAATTATTGCATGCATAACATAAACCAAAAAAGATAGTTTGATACCTAGGAGTTGAAGATATTTTAAAAGGAGTTACTTTTCTAAATCCTTCTTCTTCCTAAGGCCTATTTGTTTCTAACTATCGTTGATTCTAAAACTTGAATCTTCTTGGTGGAGGAGTGTCCCTGTGATCTTCCTTGTAGAACTTTCTATCCTCTATGATTGTTTCTACATAGATTTTTGGATATATTTCTTGATATATCGTTTTGGAGATTGATCCATTTTCTGTTTGATTGTATCCAAGTCTAGACTTATCATAATTATGCCTTTGACTATAGATAATTTCATTCAAAAATTTTGAGTTGTTCTGCATATTTTTCTTTTGAAGATCCTTTCTCAATGTGACAATCTTTGTTTCCAAATTTCCAATGATCTTGTCTCTTTCTTCTAATTGTTCTTTGAGTGCTTTTTCAATTCTTTTATCTTCTTCTATTTGAACCTTCAATTTCGTGATCTTCTGCTCTATTTCTTGAGTGTCTTCTTTCTTGTCTAGTTCTGCTTGGAGCTTCTTTTTTTTCTTCTTTTCTCTTTTTATAACTTCTATAGCACTCAACAATTCTTCTTGGCAGTCAACTTTTGCATCTTCATATTCTTCTTCGGTGTCTTGTTTATCGAAATCTTCTATTGTCATGAATATAACTCTTTATGTCTCACTTTCACTTACTTCATCTTCATCTGATGAGGAGTTGTCTTCTTTGGTGTAGAAAATTTTCTTGAAGACTTTCTTTTTGGTTCTTTTGCCTTTATATGTTTGTTTTATATTTGAATCATCTTCATCATTTTTTTTTATGCGGACATTTGTTAGAAAAATGACCAATATGATCACAATTAAAAAAAATCAATGGAAGCTTACCTTTATATCTGTCATCGGTTCCCTTTTTCAATCTTCTGACAACATTGGCCACTTCTTCATCATCTACCAAGATGTCACTACTGTTGCTATATTCTTTTTCTTTTTGCTTACCCTTTTTCTTTCACCTTTTGGATTCTTTGAATGTTGCTTCTTTTATACCTAGATTTTTCTCTTCAGTTCTCATTTCATAAGCTGTGAATATTCCATGTAGTTCATCCATGCTTATTGAGTCTAGATCTTCTTTTTCTTCTAGTGTTGAGATCTTAGGATCAAATCTCATTGAAAGAGATCTTAGTACCTTTTGAACAATTACAGATTCTTCAATTTCTTCTCCCAATCCTATGATTCCATTCATTGTTTCATCAACTCATAAGAATTAAGCTGCAATATTACCATCTTCCTTCATCTTTAGCTGTTCGAATTAACCTCTATAAGTTTGAAGCTCTACTACTTTGACTTTTGAATATCCTTCATAAATATTTTGAAGTTTGTTACAAATCTCTTTAGCGGAGCTATGATGTATAACTTTGGTATATATTGAATCACAAAGAGCATTCATAAGTGTATGTGTGGGTTTTGAATTGTTTAGACTGAGTTTTTTTCAGTTGTCATTTGTTGGTGGAACGATTGGTTCTTTGTATCCATCTACAACTGATTTCCAAACTTCAAATCCTTGTGTCTGTGCATATTTTTTCATCATTCTGCTCCAGAAAGCATATTTTTGTCCATCAAATTGTGGTATTCCATTTTTATACATATTGTTTCTCTCCATGATATACCTTTCAATGGTTAAACTGATTTCTGAAGGAACCTGCTCTGATACCAATTGTTGGATTATTGAGAGGGGGGGTGAATAAGTAATAGAGTTTTTTAATACTTTTAATCATAATATGCAAGTGTTATTTATCTTTATGATCAATATAGCATTATCATCCAATAAGTGCAGAGTAAATAAACCATGAACAATCATATACATACACAGTACACCAATATTTGTTTACGTGGAAACCCAATGCGGGAGAAAACAACTGAATGTTTTTTCTTATTTGTCCGTAGGAATTACATTCATTGGATGCACCAACTTCCTTTGTTTTCCATTTGCAACTAGAAGGAGGCTCTAACCCCCTATTTTCAGGCTGTTAGCACTCTGTAAATTTGTTCGGCTGATAAAAACAAATGACAGACGTAACCTACAAACCAACTTTAGGTTGGATTCTGACCCTTCCAACCATAGAGGGATCTCTCAAACATGTAAAGACTGAAAATACTCAAAAAATATTTGGCAATGAGCATACAGAGGTCATATTCTGAAATATGACATGTTTTGTTTTAGTTTAAAAGGGTTGGTAGGACAAACAAGAGGAATAAAACATTGGGCAATGGGGTCAAATCTTGAGATATACTATGAATATTAATATAACTAATGTACTCCCAAGGGAACAGATACAAAGTAAGCATATTATTCAACAATAAATAGTATTCAGGTGATGGAAAGACAAAAAAGAGAAAATCCCATTGCAAATGAGAGCATCAAACAAAGATGAATTCTCAATTGTAACTTTAGAAGAAATAACATAAGGCTAACTACAATGAACAAAACACATAACAAAGAGTGAATTATGGACCTGTAATTATTAAACACAACAACTGCATTAACCATATGAAAGGAGCATCTATCAAGGATGAATTCCATCATGTAATCTTAGCTATGCTTAGAAGAAATAACATAAGTGAAATGAATGTGAACTAGAGGAAAACACAATAAATATTACACCGTGATGAATCTTCGCTATAAAAAAACATTGTACTATTGTATTAATTCATAAGGACATTCAAATAAATTTACACATAGTCCCTTCACCTTCCTGGCTGAAAGTATCCCCCTTTCTCGACTCTTTTACAATGAAATATATAGCACTAAAGGCCCTTTCCAACTCACAATTTCGAACTCCAACCCCTTTCCCAAAATATAAACAATTACAAATAGAACATGACATGTTTTAACCGATCTCCTACTTTTCGGGAGAAAAAATAGGTTTCAAAACGCCACCTGTAATTATCAAACCTTAAAAATTGTGTAAAATATGAGAACGATTTTTGTAGATAAGCTCATTCTGAATAAAAACCTCTCTATTTTTCTTGAAATTCACCTCCATCTAGCCGAAATATTTGTCACAAAAACATGTCTCGAACAGGAAATCATGAAACTGAAAAATAGGGCTCCAAGATTCATTCGAATCTCCCAATCCGTGACATCTATGTAAAAAATGAACAAGGTTAATGTTCTTGGGTCCGTTCTTGACAATAACCTCCTTTGAATTTTAAAAATTCATTCTATTGTTGTGGAAACAGATTGCCACATTCTCTTTGAAATGCCACTTGTACTTTTTCAAATCTAATTTTATTTATCCATATCCTCCTTAAATATTCGAGAATAATATATTTAAATAAAAATAATTCCCAAATATTTTTTATCCTGTATAATTACATTTCCATAATTTAATTCATGCCTGTGGTTTGGAAAAACCATTTATTGCTTGTTTCCCGTGGTTTTGAAAACCATGTCTTGTTTTGCTCAATTTACCATTTCATTGTGAAAACTATTTACTGGTTTGTTTCTCGTGTTTTTGAAAACCATGTCTTGCAAACCATCTTGGTAAACTATGAAAATATCCCTTGATCTTTCCCTTTTACTTCTATAAAAACCTTGGATAAACAATTGTCCAACTCTTCCGTTCACGTACATTTTCTTCTTTATGATTCTTTTCCATAGCAATAAACATTAATTTCTCTGCTCTGTAAAATTTAAATTTTACCTCTGTAAAAAAATTTCACCGTTAGGAAGAATTTTTTTATGGCATTGGAAACTCCATGATTTTATTTGAAACGCATCAAACCATACCTTAATGAAACCAAACCAATATATCAAATGGCTTGCAATAGTGTTTCGAAACTTGGGAAGAGTGGTTTTAATCCACACCACCCTTACCTCTGAAATGCATCATGTAAGGACACATACTCCAACATAAAACATGGTGGTTTGGGTTTCAAGACCACTTTAAAAAATTAACCCTCGTTCACTTTCAACCCTCGAAATGAATATGTGCCCTCCATCCACCCTTTGACTTTTCAACATTAAAAATTGAGATTTGTGCCCATGATTTGACGTGAGGTCATGAATTAAATATTAATATAAATATTTTAATATAAAAATATTTATATTAATAATAATAATAATAAATCCATTTTTCTAAGGACTTTGGTCATATGAGGCTCATCACATGACTTTGTGGATAGGATAAGGGAGCTTAAGCTTAATAAAAGAAATATTTTTAATTTTCAACGAGAATATGATAATAAGGGTAAAAATGAATGAAGTGATGGGACCAAGGAATTTAGATAAGTATTAAGGCTAGATATAGGTTTGGGATAATTGTCAATTTTGACTCATGGAGGACATGACTATTTTGGATGATTAGTCGAGTGAAGGATTTAGGTGATGGGAACTTGACGGAGCTGGTGAAAATGTTTTAAAATCTAAATGGAAAGATAACACAAGGACAACATGCTTTGGAAAAAATATTACAAATTAGCATGTGATAACATTGGCTCCAATGGGGATGTTATCCTCCCAGTGAGGTAGCAAAGAAATTGTGACTCGGTGCCTGATCCATTGGGTTGTTCCCAAAACATGTGTGTACCCTGCTCTAACATGTCACCGGTGTCCAATGAAAACCCAAGTCTGTACACTGCTCTCAACTGAAAACTGAATGCTAAATACACCACTACAATCTGAATGTACACATTGTTGAAAACTAAAAAATGCTCGACCAATAAGATTATTTGCACACTCCTATCTACTCTAGAACTGCTGAAATGAATACTCAATCAAGTGATGCTAAAGTGTCAATGCATCCAATCAAGCAATTGGCTTCCTGATTTTCCTATGCTCGCATTTTTCTTAAGTAGGCAGAAAAATGTAAAAGATGGCAGCTGAAAACAAAAATTGAATCCAAAATTTGAGCTTATGAATGATACAAATTCCTTCTTCACTGATGATTGTAATAGGATGGCCACGGGATCTTGAAAACCATGAAAAATCATTTATTCTTGATGAACAAAAACAGAAAGACAAGCCTCTTTCATAAGTGCTTGTTGTTCTTGCTCTATTTCTTTAGTTCTAAGAACATTTTCAAATAAAATGGCAACAATATGTTTGTCTACTCTTCCATGCATATCAACAAAAACATTCATACATCCTTGAACATATTCAAATATGACAACCATATTATGTGCATCAAGGCTATCCTCTTGTTCATCAAACAATTCGGATTTGGTTTTATTAACCTTCGTGAATTTTGCTTGAGGACTGTTATTTTGACTTTCAAATGAATGAAGGGAAATAAGTTCATTTTCATAATATTCTTTAAAATGTAAAAAGCAAACAACATGAACTATTTCACAGTCTAGAGTTCCCATGGATGCATTTTCAAAACCATGATTTTCAAAGGAATCAAATAAAACAACTACCTCTTCATTATCTTTTAGTGTTTTTGATTGAAAAGTGGCATACATTGTTTTGTTGCTTTCCTAAAACTCTATGTCATTTGTTTGTTCATTGCTTGAAGTCTCCATAGATACAGTTTTAGAATCATCATCCATGTCTAGGCCACTTAGAATTTGAACAACCACATCATTCACAAGGGAAGAAAGACAACTTTGAAACACTTTGTCTTGCTGGAAATCTTGTTGAATATCTTCATCAAGTTTAGGAAAAGGAAAATGACCTTTAGCAACAATTTCTTGATCAACTTCATCTTCATCCAAAGGAGGGGATACTATTTGTTGTTGGGATGAATATTCATAAAAGGGATTCTATGATTTCATCATCCATACACTCTTCATTACCAAAAACATTTTCAAGGTACTTAATGAAATGTTCACAAAATTCACAACAATCTTCAAAAACCAAGAATGAAGGATTGAATTCTCCATAATGCTTAAAGAATGTTAAGTGGAAATTCTTAAGAGAGTATAAGCTACCTGGTTTTAAACCTTCATACCATAATCTTGTTTTCCCCTTTAAAGTAGCCATAAACATTTACATCAAACAATCCTCATGAAATTCAACCCCCAACTTACATGTGTGCATGTGAAATCTAATCAAGTGCAAGGCAACATCATTTCCTTTCCCATCTTTGAATTTAGGCAAATATTTTTTCCAATCTACGTGAGGAATAAGATTTGGAAAGATAGGAATATGAGAGTGATTCATTGGATCATACCTTGTAGATCTGTGATCCATCTTGAAGAAGTGGAGTTATCAATAAAATATTTAGGCTACTGAGTCTTTGGACAATGGAGTCGCCATGAAAATTTTGAATTCTAGATTCTTGAAAATGGAGTTGCTAGGTAAATGATGTACACCATTTCTATGTCTGACTACTTTTCACCATCAATACTCAAATATGAACTTTATCGTTTATCCTAGGGAAGATCTTCAGTTTCGTCCCGGACAACAATGCCAAAATGTTAGCACTCTGTAAATTTGTTTGGTTGATAAAACAAATGAGAGAGGTAACCTACAAACCAAATTTAGGTTGGATTTTCACCCTTCCAACCAAAGAGGGCTCTCTCAAACATGTAAAGACTGAAAATACTAAAAAAAAATGGCAATGAGCATACAAAAGTCAGATTCTGCAATAGGACAGTTTTTGTTTTAGTTTAAAAGGGTTGGTAAGACAAACAAGAGGAATAAAACATTGGGCAATGGGGTCAAATCCTGAGATATACTATGAATATTAATACAACTAATGTACTCTTGAGGGAATGGAGGAAAAGCAAGCATATCCTTCATAAATAAATAATATTCAAATGATGGAAAGATAGAAAAGAGAAAATCCCATTACAAATGAGATCATCAAACAAATATGAATTCTCAATTGCAACTTTAGAAGAAATAACATAAGGAGCATTAAACATAGAGTAAATTCTAGACATGTAATCATTAAACACAACAACTGCATTAACCATATGAAAGGAGCATCTATCAAGGATGACTTCCAATCATTTAATCTTAGCTATGCTTAAAATAAATAACATAAGTGAAATGAATGTGAACTATAGGAAAACACACTAAAGAATACACCATGATTAATCTCGGCTATCAAAAGAACTGTACTATTGTATTAATTCATAAGGACATTCTGAGAAATTTACATACAGTATCTTCGCCTTCCTGGCTTAAAGTCCCCCCCTTTTTCTACTCTTTTACAATGAAATATATAGCACTAAATTCCCTTTCCATCTCACAATTACAAACTCCAACCCCTTTCCCAAAATAGAAACAGTTACAAATAGAACATGACACGTTTTAACGGATCTCCTACTTTTCAGGAGAAAAAATAGGCTTCAAAATGCCACCTGTAATTATCAAACTGTAACATTTGTGTAAAATCTGAGAACGATTTTTATATATAAGCTCGTTCTTAAGAAAAACCTCTCTCATTTTCTTTAAATTCATCTCCAACTGGCCAGAATAGTGTCACAAAAACATGCCTCGAACATGAAATCATGAAACTGAAAAATAGAGCTCCAAGATTCCTTTGAATCTCCTAATTTGTGACACATGTGTAAAAAATGAACAAGGTTATTGTTCTTGGGTCTGTGCTTAACAATAACCTCCTTTGAATTTTAAAATTTCATTTTGGTTCACCCGAAAATTGTCCTATAAATCTGCTTTTCCCCTGAATTGTTGTGGAAATTGACTGCCACATTCTCTTTGAAATGCCACTTGTACTTTTTCAAATCTAATTTTATTTATCCATATCCTCTGTAAATATTTGGGAATAATATATTTAAATAAAAATAATTCCCAAATATTTTTTTATCCTGTACAATTACATTTCCATAATTTAATTCATGCTCTTGGTTTTGAAAAACCATTTATTGCTTGTTTCCTGTGGTTTTGAAAACCATGTATTGTTTTGCCCAATTTACCATTTCATTGTGAAAACTATTTACTGGTTTGTTTCTTCCACTTTTACTTCTGTAAAAACCTTGGATAAACAATTTTCCAACTCTTCCATTCACTTACATTTTCTTCTTTATGATTCTTTTCCATAGCAATAAACATTAATTTCTTTGCTCTGTAAAATTTAAATTTTACCTCTGTAAAAAAATTTCACCGTGAGGAAGAATTTTTTTATGGCATTGGAAACTCCATGATTTGTTTTGAAATGCATCAAACCATACCTTAATGAAACCAAACCAATATATCAAATGGCTTGCAATAGTGTTTCGAACTTGGGAAGAGTGGTTTTAATCCACACCACTCTTACCTTTGAAATGCATCATGTAAGGACACATACTCCAACATAAAACATGGTGGTTTGGGTTTCAGGACCACTTTAAAAAATTAACCCCCATTCACTTTCAACCCCCAAAATGGATATGTGCCCTCCATCCACCCTTTGACTTTTCAACATTAAAAATTGAGATCCGTGCCCGTGCCCATGACTTCATGTGAGGTCATGAATTAAATCTTGTATTAAATATTAATATAAATATTTTAATATAAAAATATTTATAATAATAATAATAAACCTTTTTCCATTTTTCTAAGGACTTTGAGCATATGAGGCTCATCACATGACTTTGTGGATAGGATAAGGGAGCTTAAGCTTAATAAAAAGAATATTTTTAATTTTCAATGAAAATATGATAATAAGGGTAAAAATGAATGAAGTGATGGGACCAAGGAATTTAGATAAGCATTAAGACTAGATATAGGTTTGAGATATTTGCCAATTTTGACTCATGGAGGACATGACTATTTTGGATGATTAGTCGAGTGAAGGATTTAGGTGATGGAAACTTGACGGAGCTGGTGAAAACATTTTAAAATCTAAGTGGAAAGATAACACAAGGACAAGATGCTTTCGAAAAATTAATACAAATTAGGATGTGATAACATAGGCTACAACCTGAGGGAATCTCTGACTCCCCAATTCTCTAGCTACAACCAGAAGGAGGCTACAACCCCCTATGTTCTTCGAATACCACCGGAAGGTGGCCACAACCACCTATCATTGCCTTGTCCAACCGCCCTGAAACATAAGTGACAAATGTAGAAACTGACTTAGTCACTGTTACAACCTTTTCTATCAAATCTGTCACTGAGAAACCTATCACTGTATACTTATCAACCAATTTGATCTGATCACATATACCTCAAACACTATACCACAAGTATGTACCTCAAACCATGTGCTAGAACTTCACGATTATACAACCTCTATTTGTACCAATAACTTCAACAACATACCTCAACCAAAATCCTCAAACATGAACCAATACTAAACTTCAGTAGATCTGCCTCATATCATCTCTATAGCAAGCCCTAAACTTCCAAGAGGGCATCCAATAGATTTACAAGGAAAACCCTCAACCAGATTCATAAATTCAACACTACACATATGAAAACCATACATTTTTTCTTCTTGTAGCATTATGTTGCTGCGGTTCTCCTGTCGCGATTTTTCTGCTACACTTTTTTTGTCGTGGTTTTTCTATCGTGATTTTTTAGCCCCACTTTTTTTGACATGGTTTTTCCGCCGCGATTTTCCTGCCACACTTTTCTCTATCAATAATACCTTCCCAAATAAAGTTTCACAAAATAAATATTCAATGATATTCAATAGGTGTTAATGAGAGAGTCTTTCTCTCTTATTTATACTTCCATGTAGCTTCCTCAATGGGTTACCTTATAACTAATTTAACCCACTTTCCTTCTTTTAGGGCTAACCCACTTCTAACCACTTGTCCACTTCTAACTCATTTTGCTACAAACAGTAAATTATCCACTTATAGTTGCAACTAAATTATTTTTAATTATTTTCTTATTGCAACAACTTAACCCATGACTAACTCCTAGTTTCACCCACTTGACTAGTCAACTTCTTCTAGGAGCTTCTAGAATTAATTTGACTTCTTTGACCTTCTAGATAGCTCATGAGGGTTCTCCACTTCACCGGGCCATAACTCTCTAATCATGAGGAGTTATGCGGCGTTACGCATATCACCGGAAATGGCATGGCATATACTATCCATCTAGAATAGTCTTACATGAAAATATATTAAACTTCATACCATTATACATCAATCAAACTGAAGTCCCTTAATCATATTGTTGGGGCTACTAGAATTTTCTATCGAACTTGCTTCAAGGGTTGACATCAATGACAACCAACCCAATTAATCAACAACAAATTACCTCTGGACATAGGAATGTTAGGAATCATTGGATACACTGAAGGAGAAGTTGGTCACTGCATCGATCTTGTTCTTTCCAGACTGGTCCAATATTTTCCATGTTCATGCTGATGCCTCATCCATTGTGCTAGGTGCAATTCTCGCACAACGTGGTGAGGGGAATATCGATCATCTAGTTTACTTTTCCAACCATGAGCTATCTTTTTTAGAGAATAATTATACAACAATGAAGCATAAAGGTTTGGCTATGGTGTTTGCATTGTAGAAGTTTTGGTTCTATTTTCTTGGCACCCCATTCAAGTTCTTTAGTGATCATTCGATGCTCAAATATTTGGTAAACAATCTAGTGTTGGGGGGGCGAATATATTGATGTTTTTTGTTGTTCCAAGAGTTTGAATTTGAAGTAGTCGTAAAGCTAGGAAAAAATGTAGGTCTGGACCACCTTTCAAGGATTGAGTCAGGGGAAGCAGGTGGTAAATTGGACAATGAACTTTTCGATGCACAACTCTTTACATTCAAGGTAATTCCAAATCAACTGGATGATATTGTAGAATTTCTCATAGCAAGATAGGCACCAACTGATTATACACACACCCAACATCACCAATTGGTGACCTGTAGTGCGGACTATCAGTTGATCGTCGGACAATTATACAAGCTTGGGGCCGATGAAATTTTGCGCAGACGTGTTTTAGACCATGAACGAGACCTAATTGTGTATAAGGCTCATGAGGGCCTTGCAGGATCTCACAACGCCCAAAAATCCATGGTGCATAAGGTGTTGCACGTTGGTTTATGGTGTTCGTCAGTATTTGTAGATACCAAAGAATATTGTAAATGGTGTGATGTCTACCAAAGCATCGGAAATCCTTGTCATAGAAATGAATTACCTTCGTTTCCCATCACAACATTAGATTTGTTTGACAAGTGGGACATCAATTTTTTGGGACCAATTAGTCCTAACGCACGTTGGATAGGTACGCGCTACATTATCATGGCCACAAAGTATTTGACACGATGATAAAAAATGATGCCTATCAAGGATTGTACTACAAAAATAGTCGCACGTTTCATATTTGAGAATGTGATTACAAGGTTTCGATGCCTAAAGGTGTTTATGAGTGATCAAAGAGCACACTTTTTGAACGATATTATCTGTGACCTCACTCAAGTGTTCATGATCCATCATGAGAAGAGCACCCCTATCACCCACAAGCTAATGGTACGGTTGAAGACTTCAATAAAATTTTAGAGCATGTCCTAACCAAAGTTTGTAATTTTCAATGTGATGACTAGGATAAGTGTATTCCAATGGTACTATGGGTGTATAGAACAACCTATAAGAGGTTGATTAAGCATATCCCCTTCATGTTGGTCTATGGGAAGGAGGCCATCATGCCACTAGAGTTCATTGTTCCGAGTTTGGAAATTGTCGTAGCCACCTAGATGTTTGATGAAAATTTACTTCAACAGTGGTTAGATGATCTCATGGAATTGGAAGAGGATCGTCTTATGGTGGGATTCAACCAAGTGGTTGAGAAGTAGAGACAAAAAGAATGGCATGACCCCAACATCCACCACAAAATTTTATAGCAAGGTTATCTAGTGTTGTTATACAACAATGAATTTCTCAAACACCCCGACAAGTTATGCATGCGTTGGTTGGGCCCATTGTTCTTGGTATACATCAATGAGGCGGGAGCATAAAAGTTGGCCACATTGCAGAGTTAGCCACTCAAGGGAATCTTCAGTGGAAGCCATTTGAAGGTGTATTATGGCCCACAGGGGTCAAATGCACTTTGAAAATTCAAGCAATGAAGGAGTTAATGTAGTGTAGGAGGTAGATAGGCAGGTACTAGATCAACATAATTGCACCTTTATTAGTAGCATATGACATGTTCCATTCACACATGAGGATAGGACAAATTGACAAATCCACAGATTTACAAGATTTTCGATCACGGGTGTGTTGACGATAAAAATCACAATGAGTATTTCGCCCCCGAAGTATTCCTTAAGCCTATTATTTAAACTATGCTAACGATATATAATACTAGTAGGTGGGACCCCCTTGTAGATTGGAGGATTAGAGATAGTCTTATTACACATTTTATGATGATGTTTCAATGTTGCTTACAGGGTTCTACATGATTGACGATGAGATATTGGTTTTGTTTGCGACATAATGGCAGATGGATAATGCATTTTATGTGTTGATTCCATTATTCTAAGCTCTAAAATTCCATGTTATGAATGGATTATATTTACTACATTGTCATTATCACCATGATTAATTACTTGTTACACCTGCACAAGACACATGTTAGTAACAACAAGAGAAAAGAGCAATATGACAAAATCCAAAGAAGGGAACTATACTATATTATTCTATGCTATACCATGTGCACATGAAATAAAAGGAATTAATGTTAGTCCTAACTAGCAAGGTTAGTCTCTATACGATTTGTATTGAGTTATATTGGGTGCACTTGATAGATGTGATTGTATGGTTTTGGAAATGGTTAATATGAATTGGGGTGGCACAATTGGCAAGAAATGTGTGCAAGTTTCGATGCATGGAATTAATGACATGGATTAATTGTATGGTTTTGGTTGGCTCGCGTGTACTATGAAATTGAATGAATGGAGGATGGAAGCGACGTGCAGTAAATGCACGTCACTCCATGCTTCCCCCACTGGCCATCACCCTAGCATGGTTATTGTTCATTTGGTTTTGATGTGGTTAAGCTCTGAGATTCAGGCGTGGAAGGAACTGCTCGACCAACTCACATTTTTAAGGCTATTGGTTACATGTATGGTTCTTTTCACCCATCCATGAATTCGCTCTGTGTATGAAATGAACGTTGGCTTGGTAATGTGTTGTTCTACGTTTTCTTGAGATTGGAAACTATGTAAACATGTGGTGTTTTATCTGGAATGATTGTGTGTGTTATTTGTTGCAAATGGAAAAATCGATGGTTGAAGTTGTGATTTCATTGGTTGTTCTGTGTGGAGGAAACCATGATGGATATATGTCGTCTTTATGGGTTTTTGTTGGAGGGTTTCACGCTGTTTAGCCTTGTTGGCCACCTCCTCATAGTTATGGTAACCATATCCGATTGTATTCGGTGCTATGGGGTTGTTGTGTATGTTTTGATCCACCTTTTGGTCATAGTATATCTTTTCACCTGGTCGTGGTCTCTTTTTTTGGTATTGGCATCAACACAGCGACCATTATGCCAAGAAGTATGCTTTAGGGTTGTTGATAGTACCTGGGGTCTACATTTCCATCGACATTGTTATATGTTGGTTCGACTCTTGATAAGAGCGTGAGAGTTATGACTCTGCACATTCTTGGTATTGGTTACTCTCCAGTAAGTAATCTCTACTCCTTTGCATCGTGGTCTACCCTACTTGGTGTTGAACTGACACCCTATTTTACAAGGATAAGGGTTATGAGGCTTGTGGTTCCACCGTACTTGTCTCAAAGGTCTCTCACCTACTGTTAATATGGTCGAGCTCCCTCTCCCTGTGTTTTGGTGATCGAGTGAACCCTTGATTATTTCTTGTGTCGTGGTTACAAAGCCCGATTTTGATAAACCCAACCAGTCACATTCTTGTTGGGTCTCTTGTTGACTCTCATAATTTGGTTGAGTAGTATTGACAATGGCTTTGATTGTTGGCTCATCTCTGTTTGATCGGGTTATTAGAGATTTGTAATTGGAAATGATAATTGGTATACAGTTGTTGCCTCCTTTTGTTGTGATAGTTGAATCGATAACTCAACATTGTTATAAATTAATTGATTGGGATTAAATGGTAATGTACAGTCACAGAGATGCCTCTTTTTGTTATGCGTTGGTCTGTGTATTCCTACAACATGGTATAAATTGAAGTGGTGGTTGTTGTGTGTTTAATTTGCCCGATCAGGATTATTGCAATTTGAATAGTTGATGAATTTGACTGGGTTTTCTACTGTGTATGATTTATGGAGACATCGTGCATCGTTTTGTTTTATTGCACCATCAGAGATGAGAACGGGGTTTTGGTAGTATGGTTTGATTGCAAATTTAATTGTTAATATTGTTAAAGGAATGGAATCGGGCATGTTTTAAAAGAGTATGTTCAACTCAGGAAAGACCTGTGTCTATTGTTTATTTGAGGGTTTATAAATTATGGGCAATGGTTGATGTTTTTTATGCTGAACAGAGTTGAAGCAATATGACTATGTGTTCCTTTGGATTTTGTTTTAAATATAAAAGGGAAGGAAATGAAAGGAAACAAAATTCTTTTAACAAGATGTTTGAAACACATAGTAATTCTAAGTATGATTATACACTCTATTAATTGAAAAAAAAAAAAAAAAAATTGGATGTGGGACAGTGAACAAGTTTTAATACACAACAATTGTTAATTGTTCACAACAATTGTTTAATTGGTGTTGGAATAGTTGTGTTGAATACAAAACTGCGTTTATGGATTACTTAATTGGTTTTTCGAACAATATTCTCTATTTTCCCTACCATTTTCCCACTTTTCACACATTACAATTCCCTCGCCTTCCCATATTCACTATCCACTCCTTGTTCTTAAAATTTAATTATAGTTAAGATAAACGATGTATTATAACAATTTAAGAGATTGCACGGGGATGAATTACATTGATATATTCTTTTGGTTTATGATACAGTTGATTGTCTTATGTTTGTGAGCAGTAATCATGATGTTTTCCCCCTCATTTTAACACTTTTCTCTCAATACAATCCCTCACATATCCCATAACCCTTGTTCACCCCCTACTCATTGACAAGTATTAAATGATTTGTATGGATTAGATTGCATGAGTCTGATATGTTGTTGAACCAAATTTTATTTCATATTTAAAAGAGTTGTCATGTATGGTTGTTAAAGAAACTATTTGCTAATCAATTATGCATACAAGAATGAGCATTTTCAATAAAGGCAACCATGGCTGGGGTAATCGAGGAAGGGGAAATTGGAACAGGGGCCCTAAAAGGCCAAGATTATCTATACACTTTGATGCAGACTCGCAAGAGTTAGGCCAACTATTTCAAGCTAGATTTTTTAACTGGATTGGACAAGGGGTGGTCCAAATCAGGCATGAAAGACCCCCCTTCCAATCCCCACTGGTCCCTGGTATCCCAGTGCCCCATCATGTCTCACTGCAACCTGAAGTCTCTGAAAACAACGAATGGAAAGAGATTGTCCACCCGACAGTCTCCCAACATCGTGGATGGCCTAACTTGTCTCTACATGCTCCTCCACCTATCAATCAAATTATCCAAGCTGCCCCTGTCCACTCACTAGTATAGTCTTTCCATGCAAGCAAAAGGTTAAAAATCGAGTCCCACTGACGCAACCTGCCCCTCACCGAGCAAGCCGCTCACACCAGGACCTTCTTCACACACGGGCCCGAAGAGTCTGAGCTCTTCCAAATCCCCTTGGGAGTCACGGGTCACCCACAATAACCCCTCGGCAATCTCCCCTCCTTCGGAAATCGGGATATCGCGACTCGGGAAATTGCGGTTCACGCGAACACAATTCACATGCAAAACAAAACCCCGAACCCCGATGGTCAGCGGGTCAACGTTCTTTCCCTATCAGGGATTTCCCTATCGGGAAATCGGTGGTTGTGGTGTCACGTGTCTCATGCAACACAGAACCCCGAACCCCGAACTCTGACAACCCGCCACCTGTCAACACCTCTGGTGTGGCCTACGCCTTGACACCTGTCTCTCTCTCGTTCGATCGGGAAATCGCGATTCGGGAATTCACGTTTCCTGATGCACAAGGCCACGACCCTTACAAAACCACGAATCCCGACTCCTCAGGATCCTGCGCCACGTGTACCCTCTCCTATCAACGGCTTAGATCGATTCGGGGAATCGCAACTCGCGATTTCTCGAGGTGTAAGCTCTTACCTTGTCAACTCCTGAACTCCGAACCTCCGAAACCCGATGGACCTTTATCCTTCCCCGTCTGTGCCTGTGGGTTATCCCCCGCGCAACTCCTCCACGATCTGACGGTCCTCGGTGTTTCGCAAAACTTCACTTGGATCACAAGTCGTCGATTCTCTTCCTCTTGAGAATCCTCCGGCTTCCAATATTTTCCTTGGTTCAATCTCTCCTAGGCCTGTTCCTGAGATGCTTGCAAGGAACTATCCTTCCTGAGCTTTATCTTTCTCTGACTCCTTCAGAGATTTCTCACGTTCTTCCTGTGCTCGACTTCCAACAGCTCTCAAAGCGTTGAAGCCGTCTAGACCTGTGTAATCCTGCTAACATGGTCCAGTCCTCCTTCTCTCAGACTCGGCTCCGAGACCTCCATTCGACCTGCACTCACCTACATGGTTCGAATAACCCAACTCAACTCTGGGCAAAACGAGAGCAAAAGTTCAACTGTTAGCCTCCTCGACGCACTCTATGCGGAGGAATTCGACTGCACTCTATGCAGGAATCTCCTGGCTCAAACAGAGAAACAATTGGAACTCATTCCCTCATTCTCTCGGGTTTCTAACCTGATACGCAATCACATACGCAACATATAGAAGATAAGCATAAAAAGAAGCAAACATGCATAAGCATAATATCAACAACACGTAGAGATCAAACACGTCCATAGAATTGAATCAAAGTCTTTCCTATTAATTCAATGCCTGTACATGGAGGTTCTTCACAAGCTCTCTGCTTTTCTCTTTCGCTCTCTATACTAATGCTGCATAATCTAAATGCTCTGATGATACAATCATCCAAGGGAGGGTGTCTATACTCCGTTTTCCCTCTTGAAAGCTAAAACTGTCTAATCTACAGTTAATTTCTATCTACCGCCATTAAACTATTAAATGCCTTCCTATCTATAATATATTACAAGTGCGCCCGGCTTTGAATGCCTTCATTTAAATGACGGCACAACAAATCTCCAAAGTGGTTCAAAAATCGTATGTGCTAGCGCTGTCCAGCTGTTCCTTTGCCTCCGCGCGCTGGCTCGCTTGATCAAAATGTGGATGCTCCTGCATCATACTCCTCGGCTCAAAAGATTTCATGGGCTCCTGTCCATGAGTTGCTGCACGGTACGACGATGCTTCTGTATGACTGCCTCTGTTTCCCAGCTGGCATCCTCCACTGGGTGGTTCTTCCACTTCACCAGGTATTCAAAATATTGCTTCCTCCTGGTCTTCTTTCCAGCTCGCTTGTCCAGTATGCACTCCATCTCAGGCTTCT
>ML802218.1:425781-445771 GCA_009831015.1 Picea engelmannii | reverse complement strand
AACTGTTAGCCTCCTCGACGCACTCTATGCGGAGGAATTCGACTGCACTCTATGCAGGAATCTCCTGGCTCAAACAGAGAAACAATTGGAACTCATTCCCTCATTCTCTCAGGTTTCTAACCTGATACGCAATCACATACGCAACATATAGAATATAAGCATAAAAAGAAGAAAACATGCATAAGCATAATATCAACAACACGCAGAGATCAAACACGTCCATAGAATTGAATCAAAGTCTTTCCTATTAATTCAATGTCTGTACATGAAGATTCTTCACAAGCTCTCTGCTCTACTCTTCCACTCTCTATACTAATGTTGCATAATCTAAATGCTCTGATGATACAATCATCCAAGGGAGGGTGTTTATACTCCGTTTTCCCTCTTGAAAGCTAAAACTGTCTAATCTACAGTTAATTTCTATCTACCGCCATTAAACTATTAAATGCCTTCCTATCTATAATATATTACAAGTGCGCCCGGCTTTGAATGCCTTCATTTAAATGACGGTGCAACAAATCTCCAAAGTGGTTCAAAAATAGTATGTGCTGGCGTTGTTCAACTGTTCCTTTGCCTCCGCGCGCTGGCTCGCTTGATCAAAATGTGGATGCTCCTGCATCACCCACCATGCTCCTGACAAAGGAAAATCCATTGTTGCCCCTTCCTCACCCTCAAATGACTCTGACAAATCTTTGTCCTCCCGCATGCATTTGAGAGATGATTGCTCTCATGTGATCACTGACATTAGGCCTAAAGGCTCCACACAACCTAAGGAAAATTCAGAGAGATCAAAAGGTGACATCAACAAGAAGGGAAAGATTGCCTCCCATAGTGGAAAATATGGATTTTAAGTTTTTATTTATTAATTGTTGAGAACAATTGACTTCTGAAATATTGGAAAACACACTATTTTTGGATATATGGGTAATATATTTTTGGAAATAGTTTCAATTATCATTGATATAAATTGTCAAAATATGAAATTGATGATGGGAGTCACAAGGAGGGATGTTTTGTTCGATTAACTAGTTGTGTTATGATTGTTAAAGAACTAAAGGGAGTCACAAGGAGTCCCACCTACTAGTTATTATTTATTTTAAACCCTTACTATGATTTTATTACTTTTCCCCCTTAACTAAAAAGTTGGTTGAGTTTTACTAGTTCAACTAAAGAAGTAGTTCAACTACTTCAACCAATTATAATTTTCTTAAAGGCAAAAGGAAAAGGAGGAACAAGAGGAGAATAGAAGGAGAAGCATACTAAGGTTTTCTCTTTGAGTTTTGTTGAGATAATTCAGTTTTCATTCATTCCTTAATTCATTAGAAGCCTAATTCTTTTTTATGATAGAAGGGTCCTATTGTAGACAACAAGATTCAGGGTTGAATTACATCATTCAGACACTTGTTTTTCAGAGGTGTTGATCTATCTTTGATAGTCTGTGTAGACTTGTCTGTTTGTAAATTAGATTTCATGACTGACAAAGGCTATTGTGCAGAGTCGAGTGGGCATCAATCTGTGGCAAGTTAATCCAGATTTTAAAGTTCAATTTTTTACTTTCTGTCAGAAGTCCTTTTATATGCTTCATCGGGGACATCTAATTTTGACTTTGGTCAAACTTTTATTTATAAAAAATCCAGCCTAAGCACTTGTAAACAATACTTGTGAATTAGGACACCAATTTTGATGGCTATAAACATAGGGTGATATTCCCGTCTATCTTGCTTTAGCCAAGCGGGATCTAAAAATGTTTGAGTAAGATCATTTCATATCTTTTCCTCAACAAGGTGAAGTTATTAGTAGCGTACAAACATATTGGACATGTCAGGGGGATCGCACGAGAGAAACATGAGCTACATGGTGCTATAAAACACTTAGGGTCAAGCAATCTGATTAGGCTAGATAACACAAATTCAAGGTACACAAACAGTTACGACGCCACATTCCAAAAGTCACGTCGTTAGTACAGTAGATCGGTATTGTTATCAACCTCAACATGGGAATCAACAACTGGTCGATATCGCTATCCCCAAGATTAGAGATAGCTGAAAATTAACAAATTCACAGTGCACATTCTCGGCCATCTTATCAACGATTTATACACCCCACCAGCGCGATTGTAGGTAGAGCGATCCTTCATTTCTTTACAAATAGAGATCCCATCAATTGTCATTTTAGTAGTTCCTATAGTGCTTTAAACAAAAGTTACAGTTAATTCTAGAATTATAGTTCATCAACGAAGTTCTAGAGCCATGGTCATTGCCAACAAGCAAATGGTTACATACACCTCTCAATCCACACAGGTTCCTAGAGTCCTAATGCTTCCTTCTCACGCTGGTTACAAATTTGAGTGCAACTACTGGGAAGGGGCGCCAACCTCCTATTCACTAGTGACATGCAGTTTTCCACCACATAGTTCCCTAAATTGTGCTTCGAAGTTGCGGAAGTATGCCACCTCTCTTAACAGGGATTTGGTGATCTTATCACCATGGATGATCACTTTTGTTGACGTCGGCAGCCGGATTCTTCAGTTTCCCCCTTCTACAGGTTGAAGAGGTATGTTTCTTCTGTCATGTACACCTAGTTGAACGAGACAAGAGGATGACGATGGTCTAGGTCGATGGAGTCTTCACTCGGGACCAGCCTCTCGCAAGTCATCAAGTAACTGGTCCAAGTTATAGCTATAGGGATTGGCTTGGTTTGGGATCTGATTGTTGGAGTCTACACTCCAAAATATCTCTCACTCACCTCTCCAGAAAGAACTCAGAAACAAAGAGTTCAAGAGCTTGAATTAATGAGGCCTAAATCCATCTTTTACCTTAGGGACTGCTCGACTCATTCCATGACCTATGTCGATTTGAAACTATATCCTAGACATATGATTTTCTCTTACTCAAACCAGGCTGCAACCACATCCTCATTTGATTCTTTGTTCATAACAGCTCGATGATTTGCTTTTACTCAATCCTTGCGCATGTAACATACCCACTATAATCATCAGTTTAATTAATTCTTATATTGATATAATGTGTGGCTATGACCAAAGCGATGTAATATGTGAATTGTATTTCTATGTTTTAATAATAAAATGTAATTACATCTACTAAGGGGACATGGACAGAGATGGCGGATGAATTAATCCACAAGAAAGGGGAGGGTCTAATAGAATTCCTAAGAGGGGGTCCAATGGGGAATTACCCATGTATATTAATTCAACCCATCTTCCTAAATTTTCTATTGGTATATGAACCTTCCAATTTTTGATTAAGTGTTCCCAAAGCCAATCATTGAAAACATGTAAGAGGGTGGGTGTGATTAGTCACATCCTGATTCAAACCCCCTACCTTAGTAGGGTTCTGCGACCTCCCGGTCTCTGGATTGATCTTCTTCTGAGCCGAAATGGCTCTTCGGACACCTGTTGGAACCCCTTGAACGAATCCACAAGTCCCTTTAATTCCATGGCACAGGCTTTGAGAAAACCTATGCACACGCTCATCTTTCAGCGCTCTTCTCAGTTCTGAACCAACACACCTTTCGCGTTTCAGGGTTTCGAGACTCCTGCATGTGAGCTCTCCCAAGCATACCACTTGTCCCTCCAACTCTCAGCCGCTAAAATGCCGAAAAGGGATTAACGACTCTGGTTCCTCCCTTAGCCTCCGTCCACGTGACCACCACTCTGTGACCACGTGCTTAACGTCAAAGCGCTACTGGCATTTCGCGATTTGGGGAATCGCGATGCAAGCATTCCTCCTGTTCTTTATCTTTCGAAATGGCGAAACCCGAAATATGTCCTAACTCCACAACTCCTCCCTTAAGTCACTTTTCATACGACCGGTCCTGTGACCTGGTGTTATTCCTCCGAATGCTTTCGGGTTTTCACGATTTGCGTTTTTGGCGATCTTGATGTCGAGTCTCTTGACTCTTCAATCCTCGAATGTTGAAATATCAACAAAGGTTGACTCCTTCAATGCGTCGAACACATGCCACTTGTTGCCCATTAATTTTGGCTTTTTCGGGACTTGAGCAAACAACCAACAATCATTCCTCTTCCCTTATGATTCCCCGAATTCTGAAATTTCTCCTTTCACGAGATCGACGGCCTTTCAGGATTTTTGTCGAACCTTGACCACTCCTTTGACTTCCGCTGCATGTATCCTCTGACTGATACTTGGGACCCACCTTTCAGCATTTCTCTCTTCGTGATTTTGGGAGTTGTGTTGACCATGCAACTCTACCTCTTGAGTCTCGAAACCCTGAAACTCGATTGGGGCCCAACGACTATTGTCCCTCAACCTTTCGGAATTTTTTCCTTTTGCTCTTCGGGATTTCGCGACTCGCGAAAATCCACAACAGAGAGTTTCCTTACCTTTCGAAACTTTGATTCCCAAATTCACGAAGCCTCACCTCCCACATGATCTACGGCTGAGATCTTCCTCGATCCGATGGCTCTGGATCTTTCGATATTTCGTGAACCGGGAGTTTGAAACTATTTATTCCAAAATCACAACCTCCTCTACCTCCCGAACCCCAAAATGCTGAAATGTCGAAATGGGCTCAATGACGATTATCCCCTGACCAAATCTCGGTCCATGTGATTGCTTCCTCCATGACCACATCCCTACTCCAAAGACATGTTGCGTTTCGCGACTTCGGGGTTTTCAACGCAAAGTGCCTCGACTCCTTGTCATCGGAATTGCCGAAATGTGAAACCCTGAAATGTCGAAATGCCGAAATTCCACTCCGAAGGGGGATCAATGGCGCCTGTTGCTTCTAATTCAACAGCCACTACTCCTCCTGATCTTTTGAAAACTAAAATATGTTCAGTCTTAACTTCCTCATAGATCTGCGAGATCTAACGGCCTACGGGATTTTGCACTTCTCCACGAAACGTCTCCATCGTCTGTTTCTTCTCTTCTGTGCGGCTTCCAGAGATTAAACTCTGTGCTTCTTCGCTCGACCCAACAGTTTTCAGATATCAACTCTAGATCTGACAGCCCAAATCTAATCTTCTGCGGTCCCTCCTCCTTTTGTCTGGATGTGAAACGCGACGGTCCAGATCTCGTCTCTCCAGCTGATCTAACGACAATTGTGCTCCCTTTTGAGCTTGAGAACTTCCTCCCTTCCCATGGGAGATCTTCTGAAGTTTCAAAAGCCTCGACCTTTGCTTCCTCTGCGAGCTCAATTCCTTTGGATATCGCCTGCATTCTAGGAACGCTATCCCTCCTGAGCTTTGTCAACTGTGAAACCTCAAAGGGTTTCTCAACCTTCTTCTCACTCTATTGTTACTCGGTGCGCTAAGGCACTATCCTTCCTCCTGAGCTTTAGGACTTAGAATAAGTCCACCCTCGCACACTCCTTATGCTGCTGAGATTTCCTCAATTTTAGGTCCAAAGTATTTCTTGAAAATAAATGCTTCATGCCTTCTTGGCGCTCATTTTCTCAATGCACACCTTACAGAGCCTACAGAGTGTTCAATAACTCTGGTTGTCTTCGAACTCAACAAAGAGTTATTCTCGTGCACACTTGCATCGGCTCAATGCCTGCCTGGCAGAGCTTCTACAGAATCTCTAGAGATTCTATCTTTTCTCTCTGTGCCTTCCCCTGCACAACTCGTCCTCCAAGGTGTTCAACAACCTTGAGGCTCCTCCTTGAGTCTATGAATCTTTCTGGTGTGCACTCCTTGCACGTTCCTTCTGACTCCGCGGAGCTCAGATGTGCACTCCTTGCGCTGGCTACATAACTTCCAATGTTCTATTGTGAACTCCTTGCACGGCCTAAAGAACCCAGATAGAAACCAAAAAACTCACAAACAGATAGTAAAATCTATCTATAACCTGTATCTACAGCATACAAGTGACATTCAAATGCATAAACATACACAGACAATTCATGGGCAGGAAAAACTAGTCTTTTCTATTCATTCATAAATGCCTATACAAGGTGTTTACAAAGGCTGGACTGTAACAAGTCTCAACTCTCTCTTGAGACCTCTCTGCTCAGGTCTCTCCTCCTATTCTCTCTACTCTAATTTCTTAATTACAAAATGAGGGCTCCCATGAGCTTATCCTCAACCACTGTCTCTGATCTATCGCTATCAAAAAGGGGCTCCTACGACTACATTACATAAATGGATGCCCCATCCTGACTACGTCATGGGCTTGCTGCAGTCAACCATTAAAGGAAACCTCAACCACTACCTATAAAAAGGCATGGTCTGGCATTAAAATACTTACAACATTTATTGAAATTTTGAATTTCAAAATTGAGAGGGTTGCGCCTCTCCCTTTCTCCATTAAATGCGTACTGGATGTGCTGGCTAGCTGGCATGCTGCTGACATGGAACGATGCTCATGCATCATACTCCTCAGCTAGAAAAATCATGATCTCCTGATCATGAGCTCCTCTTATCCAGTGTTGAAATCCACCTAGATCCCAAACTTTCCCTTGGAGTTGTCCATCTGCTCCTATGTTTCGATGTTGTTGTTGTTGTTGTTTCCCTATTGCTCTTGCAGGTTCCCTTCTGCTCAGCTTCTCATTGTTGGCAATCTCTGATGTTGAACTCAACATCAGCCTTTTGATTTCTTCAATTACCTCGTCCAGCTGATCCAGTGGTTGGCTCTTTGTATGCAGTCTACTCTGCCGCACTTCTGTCTTCTCAATGGGAAAATATGCTCAATATCCCCTGCTATCTTTATCTCTCTTTGTGTCACTAAGTGGCCACTCTGCTGCAGACTCCAGCTCTGTAGTATCCTCACTGAATTGCTTCTCAGCTTCTTCCTGTGGCAGTTATTTTGCTGCCATTTCTCCTATTGGCATACTTCCAGCTTCTTCCAGCTTCTCCCCAGGCTGGTATGTTCCACTACCTGCCTCCAACTTATCCTGTTGGATGTGCAAAATTTGCACCATCACCCTCCTTTCCAGGGCTTCCAATTCTTCACAAAGGTTAGCAAAATCCATGTTGTCTTCTTCCTTTTCTTCTTCTTCTTCTTCTTCTTCTTCTTCTGCAGCTTCCAGTACTATAGTGATTTTCTGTTCAGCTTCCTGGTTGAAAATTTTGAGCCATTCTGTTGAATGCTCATCTTTTGCTTCTTGGACAAATGTTAGTGTCTGCTCCATTTCTTCCTCCATGACATTTTCTATTGGTTGTCCTCCTAATGTTGCTGCATATGCAACACATGCTCTGGCCTCAACTGTGCTTCTTGGTAGGAACAACTCTATTCCTCCAATGATCAAAATTCTCTTCTGATTCTCTCATGTCAGCACTCCTTATTGATCTGAACTCTCCTATGAGTTCATGAGACTTTCAGACAGTCTCATCTCTTTCCCCTTGCCCACCTGACAATTTGGGAATTTTCTGCTACCCACCTGGCAGTCTATGAGATTGTCTGATCCCATCTCATTGCCCAATTGGCAATCTGAACTTTCACCACTGCCCCCTTGGCAGTATGCGAGACCTTCCACTGATCTAATTCCATTGCCCACCTGGCAACTCGAAAGTTCACTTCTGCCCACCTGGCAATTTATGAGATCCTCTGCTAATCTCATACCATTTCCCACCTGGAAATTTATGAGATCCTATGCTAATATCATACCATTGCCCACCTGGAAATATGAATTTTCATGGTTGTCCTCTTGACAGTCTATGAGATCCTCCAGTGATCTCATTCCATTTCCCACCTGGCAATTGGAAAATTCATCTCTGCCCTCCTCGCAATTTATGAAACCTGAAATTGATCTCTCTTCCTCATCACTGAGGGTTTCTCCAACTTCTGGCTCACAGATGCAAACCAACTCTGTGTCATAGAGGCTTTCAACATACCTCAACCATATTTTCAATAGCCTTTGTTGTCTTTTGGTCAACAACTCCTTGACTGGCCACTTCACCTTCTTTTTCATGTGCTATTCATACACCCATCGTGTTCTTGCACTCTGTTGCATTCGAAATGCAAGCTCCTCCATCCTCGCTCTTATCTCGGTGAATTCTTTATCCATCTCAACCTTTCTCTTCATCTGTTGGCGGTCCTCTCTTTGACCATGCTTATGGCCTTCAGTAGCCATATTCTTCCCTTTGAATCTTCTGTTGTTGTTACTCTGCAGCTGAGACCATTTCCAGTATCTCCTACAGTCCACCCGACTGTCTATTTGTTGATGCGTCCTACAAAAATCTCTTCAATCCTCTTCATCTGAAATATACAGACGAAGTCCAGGCTTTGATACCACATGATGGTGTGTATCAGAGTATTTTATTTATCTACTCTGTCTCCCTCTTCCTGTAGTCTATAGACAGAAAGTGGCTCTGATACCACTTGATGCAGACCCCCTACCTCAGCAAGGTTCTGCGACCTCTTGGTCTCTGGATCGATCTTCTTCTGAGCCAAAATGGCTCTTCAGACTCCTGTTGGAACCCCTTGAACGAATCCACAAGTCCCTTTAATTCCCTGGCACATGATTTGAGAAAACCTATGCATGAGCTCAGCTTTCAGCGCTCTTCTCTGTTTTGAACCAACACACCTTTCGCGTTTCGGGGTTTCGGGACTCCTGTATGCAAGCTCTCCCAGGCATACCACTTTTCCCTCCAACTCTCAGTTGTCGAAACGCCGAAAAGGGCTTAATGACTCTGGGTCCTCCCTTATCCTCCCTCCACATGACCACCACTCTGTGACCATGTGCTTAACGTCAAAGCGCTACCGGCTTTTCATGATTTGGGGAATTGTGATGCAAGCATTCCTCCTGTTCTATGTCTTTCGAAATGCCGAAACCCAAAATAGGGACTAAATCCACAGCTCCTCCCTTAAGTCGCTTTTCATACGACCGATCCTGTGACCTAGTGCTATTCCTCTGAATGCTTTTGGGTTTTCACGATTCACGTTTTCGGTGATCCTGATGTCGAGTCTCTTGACTCTTCAATCCCCGAATGTTGAAATATCAACGAAGGTTGACTCCTTCAATGCGCCAAACACACACCACTTGTTGCCCACTAATTTCGGTTTTTTCGGGACTTAAGCGAACAACCAACAATTGTTCCTCTTCCCTTATGATTCTTCAAATTCCGAAATTTCTCCTTTGGCGAGATCGACGGACTTTCAGGATTTTCGCCGAACCTTGACCACTCCTTTGACTTCCGCCGCACATATCCTCTAACTGATACTTGGGACCCACCTTTCGGCGTTTCTCTCTTCATGATTTCAGGAGTTGTGTTGACCATGCAACTCTACCTCTTGAGTCCCGAAACCCGAAAACCCGATTGGGGCCCAACAGCTATTGTCCCTCAACCTTTTGGGAATTTTTCCTTTCGCTCTTCGAGATTTCAAAACTCGTGAAAATCCAGAGCAGAGAGTTACCTTACCTTTTGAAAATCTGATTCTCGAATTCCTGAAGCCTCACCTCCCACATGATCTATGGCTGAGATCTTCCTCGATCCGACGACTCTGGATCTTTCGAGATTTCGCGAACCAGGAGTTTGAAACTCTCGATTCCAAAATCACAACCTCCTCTACTTCTCGAACCCTGAAATGCCGAAATGTCAAAATGGGCTCAACGACGATTAGCCCCTGACCAAATCTCATTCCATGTGACTGCTTCCTCCGTGACCACAACCCTACTCCAAAGACATGTCGCGTTTCACGACTTTGAGGTTTTCAACGCAAAGTGCCCCGGCTCCTTTTCATCAGAATTGTCGAAATGCCGAATCGTGAAATGCCGAAATGCCGAAATTCCACTCTGAAGGGGGATCAACGGCTCTTGTTGCTTCTCATCCAACGGCCACTACTCCTCCTGATCGTTTGAACACTAAAAGATGCTCAGTCTTAACTTCCTCACAGATCTACGAGATCTAACGGCCTACAAGATTTCGCACTTCTCCATGAAGCGTCTCTACCATCCGTTTCTTCTCTTATGTGTGGCTTTCAGAGATTAAACTCCATGCGTCTTCGCTCGACCCAACAGTTGTCGGATATCGACGTTAGATCTGATGACCCAAATCTAATTTTCTGCGGTCCCTCCTTCTTTTTTCTGGATGTGTATTTCGATGGTCCAGATCTCGTCTCTCCAGGTGATCTAACGACAATTGTGCTCCCTTCTGAGCTTGAGAACTTCCTCCCTCCCCTTGGGATATCTTCTGAAGTTTCAAAGGCCTTGACCTTTGCTTCCTCTGCGAGCTCAATTCCTTTGGATATTGCCTGCATTCTAGGAACGCTATCCCTCCTGAGATTTGTCGACTGTGAAACCTCAAAGGGTTTCTCAACCTTCTTCTCACTTTGTTGTTACTCGGTGTGCTAAGGCACTATCCTTCCTCCTGAGATTTGGGACTTAGAATAAGTCCACCCTCGCACACTCCTTGTGTTGCTGAGATTTCCTTAGTCTCAGGTCCAAAGTATTTCTTAAAAATAAATGCTTCACGCCTTCTTGGTGCTCCTTTGCTCAATGCACACCTTACAGAGCCTACAGAGTGTTCAGTAACTCTGGTTGTCTTCGAACTCAACAAAGAGTTCTTCTCGTGCACACTTGCACCGGCTCAATGTCCGCCTGGTAGAGCTTCTACAGAATCTCCAGAGATTTTGTCTCTTCTCTCTGTGCCTTCCCCTGCACAGCTTGTCCTCCAAGGTGTTCAACAACCTTGAGGCTCCTCCTTGAGTCTGTGAATATTTTTGGTGTGCACTCCTTGCATGTTCCTTCTGACTCCGCAGAGCTCAGATGCGCACTCCTTGCGTTGGCTACAGAACTTCCAATGTTCTGTTGTGCACTCTTTGCACGGCCTAAAGAACCCAGATAGAAACCAACAAACTCACAAACAGATAGTAAAATCTATCTATAACCTGTATCTACAGCATACAACTGACATTCAAATGCATAAACATACACAGACAATTCATGGGAAGGAAAAACTAGTATTTTCTATTCATTCAAAAATTCCTATACAAGGTGTTTACAAATGCTAGACTATAACAAGTCTCAGCTCTCTCTCGAGACCTCTCTGCTCAGGTCCCTCCTCCTATTCTCTCTACTCTAATTTCTTAATTACAAAATGAGGGCTCCCATGAGCTTATCCTCAACCACCGTCTCTGATCTATCGCTATCACAAAGGGGCTCCTATGACTACATTACATAAATGGATGCCCCATCCTGACTACGTCATGGGCTTACTGCAGTCAACCATTAAAGGAAACCTCAACCACTACCTATACAAAGGCATGGTCTGGCATTAAAATCCTTACAACATTTATTGAAATTTCGAATTTCAAAATTGAGAGGGTTGTGCCTCTCCCTTTCTCCATTAAATGTGTGTTGGATGTGCTGGCTAGATGGCACGTTGATGACATGGAGCGATGCTCCTGCATCACATCCCATAATTATTGAGAACATGGGGGCTAAGTACAACCAGCTTGGGGAAGTGTGTGAGTCAAGAAAGGAAAGCCAAAGGGAGGAAATTTGTATGGGTTGGGACAACAATTTTACACAATTAGTTTTTTTGCATGAGGAGTAAGTAGAGAGAAAGAAAGAGAGCTTGGGGATAGTGCATCCATGGAGGGAGAATTCTAGATCATGTTGGAGCGAATTGGAGTTGAAAACTGAAGAGTCGGGTTGTCGAGCCTGAATAGTGATCTGTAAGTGAATTGTGCTCAAACAACAAGTGTTATTGTTGTTTCTCGGTAGTTCTTCCTAGCAGTGAGATCCCTTAAGTTCTTAACTGATATTTTCCTAGCTATATGTGCCAGAGAGACCTTGATAAACGAATGGGACACCTGAGGGATTAAGATCAGTGAAGGGGTACATTCCTTGGGTTGGGCAAGTCAAGTGGAAGAGAGTTGGTGGAAAATCGGGATAGCTATAGGAGAATACCAGTGGGTTGTGGGAATTATGAGTTGTGAGTGGATAGTGAGAGACCGCCATATTTTGTGGATAACTAGCCTCATCTCAGAGGTGAATTGTTGTTGATATTTGGAGAAACAAGTCTATGGTTTGGGGGAATGTCCATCCCAACCAACTAGTTGCACAATTGTTCATAAAAGCTAAGTGTTTTATCTTGTTTTTGTGTTATTTTATGTGTGTCATTGTTGTGCATGATCTCTTTGTATGAGAAATGATTTATATGTTGTTGTAATTCAATTTATTAGCTACATTCAGGTATGCTTTAAATGGCTATAGATGCATGTAGTTAATTGTAACAAACAGTGGCTAGAATTGCCACCTGTTGCTTGCAAGGAAAGGCATCCATATGGTGGGATCAGCTTAAGCAAGCCAAGAACCTTGATGAGAAGAGGATCTCAAGGAGGCATTTCAAAGGATATTTCCAATAGAAATATTTTTTCTGAGCATTAGTATGAAAGGAAGATGAAAGAGTTCTTTGGACTCAAGTTGGGAAGCATGATAATGGAGGAATATGAGAAGAGCGTCTTTGAATTATTGAAGTATGTTGACTTCATAAAAGATGAGAAGGTAAAAATGCAAAGGTTTCTAAGTGGGTTAACCTCCTTCTATAGTAACAAGATTCAATATGATAACCCCAAGACTTTGGAGGAAACCATAAGGAGAGAAATGCATCTTTATGAGAAAAGCAAAGGAAGGCTAGTTTTCCAAAAATATTGGAATGACAAGATAAAGGGTAAAAAGGATCAATCAAAGGAAAAAAGGTTGTAAGCCACCCTTTTTCAAGAATGACACCCAAGAAAATAAGTAAGGTCAGTCAACCCAAAATGAGCACAAGACTGTAGATTCATTTGGGAAAAGCCCAATACAACAGCCTGTAAAATGTTGGGGATGTGAGGGAAAACATTTATATAGGGACTACCCTCATAAAGGAGAAAGAATGAGGATTGTCCACAACATTCAGGAGGTTGAAATAGTGGAATACATGGGAGGAACCATGTCAATGATTTATGCAGCCTTGAACAACAAGAAAGTGGAGTATCAATCCCCCATGATTGAAGTGGAAGGTAAGATTGATAACCAACCCATAGAAATTTTAATTGATTCTGTAGCTAGCCATAGTTACATAAATGCTAACATTGTTGAAAGATTTCACTTGCAAAGGAGTAAGCATAAGAAATCTTGGTTAGTTTAGTTAGCCATCGAGGAGAAAAGGAAGATAAATGAGCTAGTTAAAGAATCTTTGATAGACATGAATAGACTCAACACAAAGGTAGATGTAAACATCAAACCATTGGGTTCATATGATTTCCTAATTGGAATGGATTGGTTGGAAAAACACCATGTTGTCTTAGACTTTTGCAACAAGAAAATCACATGTTTTAATGAAGAAGGGCAACAAGGAAAGATTCAAGGCATTTTAGTTTATGCAGTTGAAGAAGAGTTTCAGGAAAGGATATCAAATTTTTGCAGCCCATATGGAAGAGGTAGTCAGAGATAAAGTGGCAAGCATTGAATACCATCCAGTCTTAAGGGATTTTGAATGGAAGATCCCAGGATTTCCACCCAAGAGAGACATTGATTTTTCTATTGATTTGGTATCAGGAGTTTCCCCAGTGTCCAAGACACCTTACAAAATGGGCACACTGGAGTTGAAAGATTTGTTAAAGAAGGGGTACATACGCCCAAGTGTGTCACCTTGGAGAACCCCAGTTCTTTTTGTGAAAAAGAAAGATGGAACCTTAAGGCTATGTATTGATTTCAGATAGCTTAATAAGGTCATCATAAAGAACAAATGTCCTTTTCCAAGAATTGATGATTTGTTTAATCAGTTGAAAGGTGCAAGGATATTTTCAAAGATTGACTTGAAAGCAAGTTATCATCAAGTGAGGATTAAGGAAGAAGACATCGACAAAATAGTATCCAGGACAAGATATGGGCATTATGAATTCACGGTAGTGCCATTTAGACTATCAAATGCCCCGAATGATTTTATCTGTCTAATTAATTGAGTGTTTAGGGAGTACCTAAACAAGTTTGTAATTGTGTTCCTAGATGATATATTTATTTACTCTAAGTCAGAAGAGGAACATGACAAGCATTTAAGAATGGTGTTGCAAGTTTTAAGGGAAAATAAATTGTATGCTAAGCTAAGTAAGTGCATTTTTTATCAAAAGAAGATTCACTACCTGGGACATATAATTTCAGCAGAAGGGATAGCAGTTGATCATGAGAATATAGAGGCCATTAGAGGATGGAAAGCACCAAGAAATGTGACAGAGTCAAATCATTCATGGGTCTCGTTGGTTATTACTGAAGATTCATAAAAGTATTTTCGAAAATTGCAATCCCAATCACTTCTTTGAAAAATAAGGGGGTGAAGTTCAAGTGGACTTCCAAGTGTGAAGAAATCTTTCAGCAATTGAAGGAAATATTGACAAGTGTGCCAATATTGAAGATTGCATATTTGGATGAATATTTTGTTGTGTGCACTGATGCATGCAAGGAGGGGCTCGATGGATTCCTTAATAAAAAATACCATGCGGTATGCTATGAGTCCAAAAAATTAAAGGAGCACAAGAGGAATTATGCTACACATGACTTGGATTTAGCATCAATTGTGCATGCCTTAAAAATGTGGAGACATTACCTCACGGGTAAGAAATTTGAACTAAGGACAAACCATTGTGGTCAGAAACATTTGTTTGGACAATCAACACTAAATGTTGGACAAACTAGATGGCTTGAATTTCTAAGTGAATGTGACTTTGAGATTAAGCATATCAAAGGTAAGAAAAATCAAGTGGTTGATGCACTCAGCAAGAGAGCTCATGAAGTGCATATTGCAACCATCAACATCTACAAGACTGATCTAAAAGATCAAATTATTGCGGCAACAAATTCGGATTAGCAATATCTAAAAATAAAAGAAACATTACAGCAAAGTAATTTTTGGCAGAAATTTAATTCTTATGAGTTGCAAGAAGATGGAGCTCTCTTGTACAAAGGAAAAGCATATATGTTGAATTCCAATAATATGAAAAATGCAATGTTGAAGGAAATGCATAATGTTCCATATGTTGGACACCCAGGATATCATAAGACAATTGCAGTTGTGAGAAGCCAATACTTTTGGCCAGGAATGAAGAAAGAAGTGGCTAATTACATAACCAGATGTTTAGAATGTCAAAAAGTGAAGAGGGAGCATAGACATCCAACATGGTTGCTAAAACCATTTCCCATTTCAGAATGGAAGTGAGAAGTTTTCACAATTGATTTTATTACAAAGCTTCCTAGAACAGTGAAGTAGCATGATTCCATCATTGTGGTGGTGGATAAATTGACTAAGGTAATGCATTTTCTTCCTGTGAAAACAACACACAAGGCAGCAAATATTGCATAAATATATATGAAGGAAGTTGTTAGGCTACATGGAGTGCCTAAGACAGTAGTTTCAGATAGAGATACAAAGTTTACTTCCAGTTTTTGAAAGGGTTTGTTCAAAGGCTTTGGGATAAATATAAATCTTAGTATAGTGTATCACCCAGAGTCGGATGGGAAAACAAAGAGGACCAACAAAATCATTAAGGATATGCTCAGAATGTATGTAATGGACCAACCATCAAAGTGGGAGGATTATATCCATTTAATGGAATTTTCCTACAATAATGGGTATCATGCCTCATTGAAAATGAGTCCATTTGAAGCATTGTATGGAAAAAAATGTAACACACCAATGAGTTGGGATAATCCAGTAGGCAAAGCAATTGTTGGGCCAGATTTGTTAAAGGAAATGGAAGAAAAAATGGCAAGGACAAAAAAGAATTTAAAGGTGCCCAAGATGGGCAGAAAATCTATGCATACAAGAATATAGTGTTTAGATAATTTAAATTGGGATAACATGTGTTCTTAAAAGTGAAGGCGAAGAGAATTTCACCGAGATTAAGAAGTTTCCCAAAGTTGGCAGAAAGATACTATGGACCTTTTGAAATATTAGAAAAGATAGGGTCGGTTGCATACATGATATGATTTCCTACATCCATGAGAGTGCAAAATGTATTTCATGTTTCATTATTAAAAAAATATGTGTCTGACCCTAACCACATAATTGATTGGAATGTGATCTAGGTGGAGCACGAAGGGGATTTCTGAGTGGAACCAGTACATATCCTGGACCGAAAAGTCAAAGTGTTCATTAACAATGGCATAGGGTTGGTAAAGGTTCAATGGAACTCCTACGGTCCTAAAGATGATACATGGGAGCATGAAGAAAACATGCGGGAAGAGTATCCACAAATTTTTGTCAATTTTGAAGAAAACAGAATGCAAGACTATGTTTTGAGCAGCTAGAGTTCTGAAACCACATCTCAGAATCCTAGCCAACTACGTTAGGGACCTTGATAAAAGAATGATCCATTCCTTGGGTTAATATTGATAAATGAATGGTACATTCCATGGATTAGCCCTGATAAACAAATGGTGCATTCCTTGGGTCGACGAGTTGAGAGGAACGAGAGATTATGGTTGGAACTGCTAATGGAGTTGTTAAATTGCAGAATTTTCTTGTGATGTAAATTTTCATATATGTATATCGGAAGGGTGTGCACTGAGGACAATGCACAATTTTAGGGGAGGGGGAATGTAACATCCCCACTATAATCCCCAGTTTAATTAATGCTTATATAGATATAATGTGTGGATACGACCAAAGCGATGTAATATGCGAATTGTATTTATATGTTTTAATATGATATGTGATGTCATCTGCTAAGGGGACATGGACAAAGATGGGGGTTGAATTAATCCATAAGAGAGGGGAGGTTCTAAGAGAATGCCTAAGAGGGGGTCCAAAGGAGAATTACCCATGTATATTAATTCAACCCATCTTCCTAAATTTGTTATTGCTATATGAACCTTCCAATTTTTTATTTAGTGTTCCCAAGGCCAATCATTGAATACATGTAAGAGAGTGGGTGTGAGTAGTCACATATCATAGTTATTGGGCACATGGGGGTTCAGTAAAATCAGCTTGCTGAAGTGTTTGAGTCAAAAAAGACAAGACAAAGGGAGGAAATTCGTACAGGTTGGGACAATAGTTTTACAAAATCATTTTTTATACATGAGGAGCAAGAAAGAGAGATTGGGAATGGTGCAGCCATGGAGGGAAAATTCTCGAGCACGTTGGAGCATATTTGGAGCGAATTGGAGCTAAAAAATGAAGAGCCAGGTTATCAGGTCTGAAGAGTGAACTCTGATTGAGTTGAGCTAAAACATCAAGTGTTGTTGTTGTTTGTTGGTAGTTCTTCCTAGCAATGAGATCCCTTGAGTTCCTAGTTGAGATATTCATAGATACCTGTTCTAGAGAGACCCTGATAAATGAATGGGACACCAGAGGCACTGATATCAAAGAAAGGGTACATCCCTTGGGTTGGGAAAGTCAAGAGGAAGAGAGTTGGTGGAAAATTATGATAGTTGTAGGAGAATACCAGTGGGTTGTGGGAATTCTGAGTTGTGAGTGGACAGTGAGAGGTCACCCTCTTTTTTGGATTACAAGCCTTGGCTCGGGGGTGACTTGTTGTTGATATTTGGAGCAGCAAGTCTATGGTTGAGTGGAACATATGTCCCAAGCAGCGAGTTGCACAATTGTTTATAAAATATAAGTGTTTTATCTTCTTGTTGTATTATATTACATGTGTTATTGTTGTGCATGATCTCTGTGTATGAGAAATGACTTGTATGTTGTGTTGAAAAGTCAACAAGAAACAAGTGTCTAATTTACTTTTCCCTTAAATAAATTAGACAATAAATATTAATCTATTATTTCATTCATAACTGAGTGAGTTGGATTTGTAACAAAATTATAAGTGTAGTTAAGTGAGTTAAGATCAATTGTACTAGTTGTAACTAAACATGCACTAGTGAGAGTTCAGTTAATCAGTGAACTCACATGCAACTGAAGATTCACCACGGTTAACTACATGCATGTCAGATCCAGTGGAGACCCAGTTGAGATAACAGGTGAAAGGGACAATTTGGCTATCAGTTGTGATTTGATCACACATGCAGTGGATATGCTTATGAGCATGTGCAAACTAGGCAATTGTATTCGATCATTGTGAGAATTCGAATTGCAGAGATTGTGCAGAGGAGGGAAGTTGTCTAGACACAAGAATTTGCACATGTATTTGTTGATTTGTGTATGACAGTGTGAGATGATTGTATTGTACTGAGAGCTATTGGATTAGAGTTTTGTATGAGATTGTTTCATGATTCATGATATACATAATATATGATAGTGGGGTTTTTAGCTTTATGCTTTCCTGGTAAAACTTTTGTGTTGTGTGTTCTTGATATTTCACTTTGTGATTGTGGTTGTGATCGTGGTTTAATTTTCCGCAAGAATAATAGTAGAAGTGATTCTGTATTTAATAGTGGCGTAAATTGTTAGATCAGGAGAATCGCAGGAAATACTTAATTTGTATTGAAATTTCTACATGTTGCTTTAATTCAATTTATTAATTGTATTCATGTATGTTTGAAATGGTTGTAGATGCATGTAGTTAATTGTAACATACGATGGCTAACTTTGTATGTAAATCGTAGTTGGAAGTTATAGAAATTTAATTAGTTATTAAATTTTGTTGTTATGAGTATTATGCACTGTAATGTCCCTCATTTGGGGTAGGGGACATTACATCGCAGATATACCAGTCAGTCTGCTTTAGTAAAGTATCAATTCCACCAATAATCCACGCCATGAACATTGCCATTGGCTCAAGGATGAACCAAATAATAGTGTTGGGGGATTTTTGACCCCCAAGGTTTTGGTAGGTTGAGTGATATCATCCTTGCATGCACATCATTTTTGTGTGCACATACCAATAGTTGCACGACGGATAAAATAATTCATGCATGACAATCAAGTTTTGTATTGCATGCAGAAGATCGGAAAGATATTGCATGCACGCCATGTCAAAAGAAGATATTAGGAAATATTCTTGAATGAAGAACCAAGACAACATGAGATATCATGGGACATATGGCAGATGAGATGGAAAGTTTGTTAGGACTGCCACACTCCAAGGAGGTTACATGGGTTGCATGTGGATGGAAGAAGCATGTGGAACTAGCGATCACTAGAACGAGTGGAGCGAAGAAGAAAGTGAAAGAGCACCTGAGCAGAAGAAAAAGAGAACAAGGGAAGTTTTTGGAGAAGAGACTGGAGGAGAAGAGTTTGTCCGAGTTTTGCAAGAGTCCAATCCAAGTTTTAAATGAGTTATGTTCTATGTTGTGTAACAGTTTTGTATGAGTCTAGAAAAAGTCTTGTTTAGAGTCTTTAATGGAGTCAGTTTAGTAGTGTAGATCACGGAAAAAGAGTGCATGACACATTGTAATAAAAGAGTTGTAGAATGGATCAGAGTACATAGTGTGATTCTCTATGTAATATGACTATGTTGATGTATGCATTCTGATTTTTAATGAAGATAATACACGCTATTGTTTTCTCTGTTACTTGTTATGGGTTTTATAAGTTAGATGAATGTGTGTGTTAATGACTTATGTTGGTCGGTGAAATCATGAAGGTGGGTTACACTTTTTCTTGTTTTATGAGAAAAAAAACTGTATTTTCACAATTTATTCAACTTCTGACATATAAAAGTATTTTTTTTATTTAGAATTTCACTTTACAGTAAAAACAAAACTTGTGAAGAATTGTGTTATCTTTCTAATGAGTATTTTTCAAAAAAAAATTATCACGATTTGATATGTCAATTTGACAATTGTTTAACAGTATGTTTCTTAAACATGAAATGAATGATAATGAGTTACTTATTTCTACAACAATGTTTTTTTTACTAAACTTATGTTTTGAAGAAACAAAATATACTGCAACAATCTACAGAGACTCTATTTTATTATGACTATCATTTTGAATTTAACGGATGAATATTATAATTTCTAGAATTTTTTGATGTTGACCAAGTTGAAAACGTTGTAGAGTTTAAATACATGTTTTTCTACACCTCGTATCTATCTTAATTTTTACGTAAAACTAAAATCTAAATATACCCTTTTGAAAAGAACAGTTTAAGGATTATGAATATATTTTTTTCAAATTTTTTCACTG
>ML802218.1:391087-405607 GCA_009831015.1 Picea engelmannii | reverse complement strand
ACATCTTTATTTGCTAAAGGTAAGTACAGAATTTGTTTTAGTTTGAAATCTGCACTTAGTTTATATACAGAAATCTGCACTGATTATAAGTCATATACCTAACATTTTTATAATTGGTTTGTTCACAGGTTTAAAATTGACCTACGGCTGCCTATAAGATAGGTGTGGTTGCTTGACTTTTATTTTTGTCTAAAATTTTTGCAGGTTACCCAACATTACAGCATTGGCAACCCTATAATAGTTTTTGGCTAATTTTTCAACTTTTCTATTGCAGGAGATAAAGTAAATGATCCATTGTCTATGTATGCATGAGATATTATGACTGTAAGCATAGCGCAGTGTGTAAGGCTTAGGGTGGACAGGGTCGTCCAGAGGGCTGGTTACTCTGTAAATGATACTACCATTAGAAAATTATTTTTAGTTTTATAATAATATCTTAATGAAAATGACATTGTAAAAACAAATTTCAATATCTTGTAAATTGTAATAACATATATATTAGTTTTATTAGTGATACAATTTACGTTTGAAAGTACGAACATGAAAAAAATAAACCACTTTCCATTTTTTTAAAACAACTTTACTCAACAAACATATGTAAATGAAGGGTGATGGGAACCCGACTCCCTCAATGCGCAAACGCAAACGCAAACCATGCCATACGCAAACGCAAACGCAATGTAACTATACGCAAACGAATGTAACTATACGCGAACTAATGTAACTATACGCAAACGCAAGCCATGCCATACGCAAACCATGCCATACGCAAATATTATATCAGAATGCTTGAATTCTCTGTATTGACATTAACAAAAGGTAACATAAAGTCATCATGTGCTTGTTTTACAGTGTTCCGAACACTGTAAAACAAGCACAGGATGACTGTAAAAATTTACAAGATTCGAAACACTATATCACTGTAAAAATTTACAAAATTTACAAATTTACAAAATTTACAAATTTTACAAAATTCGAAAAAACGCAGGATGACTATAAAAATTTACAAGATTTGGAACACTGTATGACTGTAAAAATTTACAAGATTCGGAACGCTGTATGACTGTAAAAATTTACAAAATTTTAAAATTTACAAAATTTTAAAATTTTACAAAATTCGGAAAAACGTAGGATGACTGTAAAAATTTTACAAAACAAGCACAGGATGACTGTAAAAATTTACAAAATTTACAAGATTCGGAAAAACGCAATTGTGGATACATACAAAAACGCAACAGTAGAAAAACGAATGTAACTTACAGTTGCGCTCGCTCCAACAGTTGCGCTCGCTCCCCGGCTCCGACCACAGCAGCGACCACAGCGGCGAACACAGGGAACACAGCGGCGAACACAGTGAACACTGCGACCACACAGGGAAAACAACAAACACCAGCAAACACGGCGAACAACGGAGAACACGGCGAACACCCCGAACACGACGAACACAGCGAACAGCGGCGAACACCCCGACCACAGCGAACACAGCAAACACCCCGAACACAGCGAACACAACAAACACCGAACACGGCGAACACAACGAACACAGCGTCCACAACTGCGAACACGACACAAATTTGCAAAAACCATTATACAGCCAATGTGTCGGTAATATATAAACACGCTTTCGGCCGAACAATAGTTCGGCCGAACAATCTTTCGGCCGAACTATCTTTTGGCCGAAAGATGTTTCGGCCGAAACGTTATTGCCTAAAAAAAAATATCCGTCCGACCAAATTTGTACACGCAAATCGAGGGGGTTGTTATTGCACCGTTCGATTTGACGTTTACGTTTTCGACCGAAAAATAGTTCGGCCGAAAATAATATCTTTCGGCCGAAAAAATGTTTTTCGAAATTTTGGAGACCAGATTGTCACGAAAGTGTAACCCACCTTCGTGATTCCACCCCGGTGGTATGTTAATGGATTATGATTGAATGAACGAATGACAACCCAATTTCCTTCATGGTCTTCTTTATCCCTTCATATCCAACACAAAACCAAATGGTGATTATCACGGTGTCTCGGTTGTGACCTTCTTCTGTCATCGACTGAATATTAATATGTCGATGACTTGGGGTTTTGTTGGTCAACTTTGGATGAACCATGGGTCATCAACCCCCCATTGTTAGGAAATATGTGCGTAAGCGAGCCAACATCCTCCAAGGAAAATTTGGACTATTCTTGCATACACAGACATCCTCTACACATGCCACATTGGAGATTCCATAACACCCTCCTTTCTCATCACTTTTGGAGATTATTTTAGTGTCAACCCACATGTGTGGGATTTATGATAACCATGAGGGTGTTTTTGGTGATGATTTGACTTGGAGATTCATATTCCTTGCTTTATGGAGCATATTGTATTGATTTGAGGCTTGGCCATACCTTGGAGATACCTTTTGAGCATTCCTTGAGCAAATTTTGAGGAGGTCCTCCATCTTTTCATGAGGTTGTTCCACTTTGAGGAGCTAATTGTTAGAGATTTTATTGCTTGGGAGGATACTTCACCATGTTTTGAGGCCTCCACATTTTCCTCTTGGAACATTGGGATAGGAGAGAAAATAAACACCTTTATATGTGGAATGTCCTCCTCTCATGAGGGTTTTATGTACATGTGGCATCATTTGATTAAGTATTGACTTAGTCTCCTTTGTGTGGATGAAAATTCTTCTTTGTTATTCAAATAGGCTAATTTTAGGGAGAAAGAATCGAAAAAGAATGAGATGGATCTAGAAGCCTCCTCTATAAATAGAGGCTCTCCTCTCATTCCAAATTGTTTTGAATTGTTGGATATCATTTGTGAATACAATTAATAGAATGTCTTCCTTTTCAGGTTTTGGTGTCAATTCTTGGAGTTTTATTTTTCTTGCTTATATTATTGGTGCATTAAATATTTGTTATGGTGACTCAAGGCTTATACTATCTTTCAAGATCAATCTATTTGAGGGGTTACTATACCACTTGGAGAGGAGATGTTATAGGGTTTGTTCCTCCTGGCTTCTCTTGTTAACTTGGGTGAGTGCTCAATCTCGTCTTGTTTTTCCTTTGGTTCCTTGGCAAGGGTTTTAATTATTTTGTTAAAGTTATAATTGATCATGTTGGCGAAGGTTTTTTTCCTTTGAGGAATTGCTTCTTGTAGGGCCTTGGTCCTCCTAGATTATATTGATTAGGCTGGAGATTATTTTTCCCTTAGGTTTATAATATCTTATCATATTCTTTAGGGTAGAAGTGATCAATTTTTAGAGGGTCATACTTCTTGGCCCCATGATCCCTAATTGGATTAAAAAAGGCACTAGTATTATATCCAACAACCAATCAAAAAACACTAAAAACAAAAACTTTTTTATTTTTTGTTGTTAATAAGGAAATATAACTGTGAAAAAAACGAAGAAAATTATTTATTTATATTTATTCCATTGTCTAGTGTAAATTTAATGGTTTATTTCATTTCCTAGACAAATTTATCCTATGGTTTATGCTTAATTGTTGATATTTAACCCTAAGGAGGTAAATTATCCCTATTGAATTGATATTTAAGGTGTTATCTAACATTTTGTGGGGTTATTTAAGGTAATTCTCAAATCTGGAAGTTAAATTGCATCATTAAAAATCAAATTCGGTGAAACCCTGTGGTTAGGGCTTGGTGCTCCAAGGTTTTTTCTTTCTTGTTCCTAGCCTCTTTCATTTCTAGATTGTTTACCAATATCATATTACATATCTAGAGGTGATCCTAAACTTAGAGGTTTTATTTGGTGAATTCCAAAGTGCTAACTTGTGAAACCCTAGGGGGATTCACCATTTGTTTTTCAAGTTATTGCTTAGTTAATGTTTATATATATTTAGAACTTGTCTCTAACACTTTTTTTATTGTTGTTGTATAGAATACATATTTCTCATGTGGAAACATCCAAGACGTGTTTCTCTCTTGTGATTAATCTTTCTCTTGGATGGTAGTTTCATGACCTAAATCTGTTTTTTTTTTTTTTTGTATTCATAAATCAGATTCAGAAGTGAAAGGAAAACCCTAAGCTTGTCCTCTCTTAGCATATAATCAAGTGGTAAACACATGCACATATTGAACCTCTAATTAATGCTAAATGTATTTACTCTTAGTGCCCTAAAGTAGCTTAAAGTAGTTCAAACCTCTTGATAGTTTTATTTGTTGAGTGATAGACTTAAATGCTAATCTAAAATTGATAATATGGTTTATCATACACATCATATTTGGCACACACATCCACTAGCTCCTAACCTTTCTTTGAAGTGGATATAACTGTGGTTCATGCAATTGTTTCTAATTGAGTATCTTTAGAGCATTGTAATCATTGATTGGATTCCTAGTGCATAGCCTTGTTACATATTTTGTGGATTCGTTAAAGTAGATCATATGATTGCATGGTTTTATTTCACTTTAAAAGGTTTTCTTTCATTATTTTGGATACGAGTTGGCCTAAAGTGAAGAGGGAGGTGTACTAAGGTAACAATGGTTCACTTCCCCTCTTGTTGCCTCAGTTAGCACATGTGTAGGGACTTTTCACAAGGTTTCTAGTTTGAGGTGGTAACATTTTTGGATTCCATCTCCCATTTTTTATTGGGTTCATTGTTGTATGTGTATATTGATGAGATTGTTTTGAATGCTAATCTTGATTGTCTCATCTAGAAACTCCACCTAAAGAAAAAATAGAAAAGGGATACACTACAAGAAGTAATTCCCATAAACAAAGATTGAAAGATAAAGATAACTTGGGATTTGAATTGATTCAAATCATAGGTATGTCATCTATGAACTCAAATTCTCATAATCCTCAAAGCATATTGGTGACTCCACATCTTTGGTATCTATATGATTGGTATGCAATTATTTGATTTTAAGAAATCATCGCATTGTATGTTTCAAGTATGGCTTATAACAAAGGAACTTTTTGGGAAGTTTTGTTTGATCCTTTGGATTTTTCAAGGGTTCCATTTTATCGATGTAAACTACACATTGATGCATGGACTACTCATGTCCCAAAGTTTAATGGAAATCCTTGGTTGGCACCAAGATACCTTGCATCTTTCATGGATTATGTCGTAGAGAACAACATTCTTTATGAACATGTCTTAATGAAAGATTTTGAATTTTCAATGCAATGAGAAGATACATGGGATTGGTATTATGATTTGAAGCCTAAAGAGATAAAATCATTCCCGCATTTAAGGAAAAGGTTTCAAAAGCATTGGATCTATGGTTATGAAGGATTTGAAGATGTTTGTGTTTTCCTTGATATACAAGATAAAATGGGGGAAAGGATTAGTGATCTAATGATGGAATATTATGATAATCCCTCAAGTGATCTTCTTGTGGAAATAAAAGAAAGAAAGGATGCATTATTTTTCTTGTGTTATTATACTAATACCAAATACAGTGAGCCTTCTCCGCTAAAGCATGAATATGATCTACTTGAAGAGGCTCATCCCTCTCCTCTGTCCCATGATCCATTGTTCCACAACATTTCATAATTAGAAAAGGATGATAAATAGGTATCACAGTTGAAAATGTGAAAAAAATATGTGATATAAGAAAAGTCAACCTTGTTGAAGAAAAGCCTCAAGAACCTCCTTATTTTTCTCTTGAAGATGATGAGTCCATTGAAGATTTTGTTGTAATTCCTTAAGAAGAAAATGACGATGAAGAATCTTCTCATACTTCCATTGGAAATCAAGAGACATTTGAAGACCGTGTATATTCAGAGAACTATGATGACAAAAGCATTCAAACATCCGTCAATTCTCCATCGCATGAAAGTTGTGGTTTGATATGTTATACTCCTTTCCAAGATTTTGAATTTTATGATATATATTTTAGTAACCTAGAAAAAGAGAATCTAATGAAGAGTCCCTTATTTGATGAAGAGCACGACAATGGAGAGATTCACAATATTGAAGTTTTTTTCCTTATTGAAAGACAAAAATGGGATATAAGTTGTTTTTATTTTGATGGGGATCTCATTTATGATACAAATGATTATGGTTTTAAAGATAAGATTGAATATTTTTGGTCTTGTGGACAGCTAAACACAATCATGGAATGTGAAACCTACTTCATGATGTATTGGAAACCATGTCATCCCACCAATAAGGTTGATTTACAAGTACACAAAGGGGGTTTTCATGACCAAATGAAAACATAAATTTTTTCATCCATGGAGGTACCCAACTCATGAGTTATGTATGCTATAAAATCCATCCAGTGGTGATGTTTTTGAAGATACAATTCTTGGTATACATCAAAATTCTCGATCTTGGGATTATTACAAGAATTTTCAGCCTCGGGTAGAGGGGAAGGCAACCATGAGTCATGGATTTACATATTGTTTCAAGTCTAATGGGTTTTCTCGTGTTTCTTCCATAAATATGATCAAGAGAAGCAAGGAGGGGTGGTGATCTTCTTGTAGGTTTCTATTGGATCCACCCTCGGATCCCCTCTTGCTTTATGGTTTGATAAATAACAATGATGGTTTGTCATATGCTTGTGTCAAGAAATATGATTATGTTATCCCTATCCACCTCTAAATTGAAGAAGCTTGCAGCAGCATAGGTAAACATTGGCATGCCTTCACTCTTCTCTCACATGATCATGATCCTACTTTAGATTTTGACCAAAGAAAGTGATGAGCTTGTAACAACTTCCCCTTTCATTTTTTTTCTAAAAATATAAAGGGGCCCCCATTTAAATTTAATTTTATTGATTGATTCAATGTTTCGAGTTCCCTATTGTATATATGTATTTTCATTTTGCTTTGTTGAGATTCTTTTGTATATATTTACTTTTGTTTTTCAATTTTATGCTTTTGATCTTTATCTAGAATTTGTATGAAGTTTGTTGAATTGTTCTTTAATTAGGTTAAGCACTATTTGTGATCAAGCAGAAGAAATTTTAAATCCATCACCCCTTAGCTTTTAGAAATTCTTTTCTTGGTTATTTTTATAGTTGCTAACAGTAGAAACCTCAAATTCAATGTCTATCCAGATTTCATTTCATTCTTTGATTCTTAAATCTTTCAGATTCTGGATTTCATTAGTCGTAATACATCCTGAGGCAGGTTTAAGCTTAAGTTAATTAACGGCTTGGATCTATTCGTGCATATCCAATTGACGGTTAAGATCAATGACTTCATCCAGATCTGGGTTTTATTTATTTGTAAACTATTCATATATTCTAGATTCCATATTTGGGTATAGACTCCATATTAATCCCAGATATCCAGAATCCATACATTTGTACTTTCGTATAACATACATTTAAATAAATCCCAGATCATGTATTTGAACCTTTACGAAATCCAATTGGATCTCGCCACCAGTGATGCCTTCTCCTTTGACCATGATCTTGACGTGTTATTCTAGTCTGATGTGGAGTATAATCTAGCATCATGTGTGTCTTTCTACATGGAATTCAGAATCCATATTTGTGTTTTCAAAATCTCATTTATCATATCCTAGATTCTAGGTTTGCTTATATAATAACAACTAAAAGTTTACTATGCACTCATAGTTTTGTTGATGGGCTGAAATAGCCTATGTCAATAATAAGGGAGAATGCCCGATGGTGAGTCCCAATTAAACTCGCTCTCATTTGGGTTAGCAAACTCTGATCGGTATGTGGGCTGGGTTGCCACTAAATGGTTGAGTAGAATAAAATAAAATAAAATATACTCTATCAACTATTCTACTTTTAAAACTAGGTAGCGAAAACAATTCCTATGTTATTCTATCTAACTGTTAATCAAACCTATCATGATCAGGAGCTATTCTAAAAGATTGGATACAGTTTAGAATTTATATAGAAACCATGACACCATTAGTTATAGTAAACCATATACATAGAAAAATTCATATGAAATATCATCCACATAACTAATAAACATCAATTGAAATTGAAGAGAAATACTAAATAACAATCAAATACTATCAATGGCTACAAAATGTCCTTTTGTCCATTATTTCATGCAATAAAAATATTACAATACTTTATCGACCCAAAATTCCATTTCTATGTTGCAAAAGCGTTCTTTTGTAGAAAGAGATTGGCCTTTTGACTTTCGTAACTACTCATGTTGCAGTTACAATCATTCCTATCTACCCTTTTTTTATTTTCTTACATTTTGAACTTCTCATTAGTTAAACTTTTCCTATAAGTAGTCCATAAATCATGGGATTTGGAGAGTTCTTCAACACAATCAAGCTTCATTCTTTCTATATGTAGTTCTTTGTCATAAAACTTATTAGCAACTTCTCATTTTAGATCCTTGCACACTCTATGAACACAGGCATCAGAGACAATGGCTAACTTTATTGGTTTTGCGAAGAAGTTGTTCAAAGTATCTTTGTTTACTTCATGGAGCTGAGTAACTATTTCACTAATGTGTGTTCGACAACACAGGTATTCCAACAGAGGATGAACACCTTCAAAAACCACTCACATAACCAGATCAAAAATCAACACACCGATGTTTTCACGTGGTAAAACCCCTACGGGGAAACATCCACGGCCCCAGCCAACGCGGCCACTTGGAGCAATTTATTAATGCAAAGAAAAATATTACAGAGAGATTTTACATGAGAGTTTCTCACAATCGATCATCGGCAAATGACCCTCCATGCTCTTTAAATAAAGATCATGGACCAATCGGGTGTTAAGCCACATATCAATGGTCGTTAAGATCGAGGAGAGTATGAACCGTCGGATCACTCTATGTCGGGAACATATCGTGACCGTCAGATTTCCTAACTACAAATGCATACTAATGCATACTAAATAAACACACTAGAAAACACACTTTTACCTAACGACACAATAGACCAAGTAGATCTTACTAACTCCTAAGTGTCTAAATATCCTAACACCCCCCCTTAAGAACAACTTGGGATAGGATTGAAGGATGTACAATAGTGACACAATAGGAGAAGGAAGGAGGCATTAGAGCCTATCCCCCCATAATGACAACTTCCTGAACTCTAGATCTAGCTAAACAATGATACACACATTTGCAGAGAGAATTGGAAAAAGAAGAAGAAGGAGAGAAATAATGGAAAGAATTCTCATTAACCGTTTTGAATAATGAATAATTTACACATGATATACTATGTATAATTCAATGAGTTTGACTTGAGGTGAACCAAGTCGCCATAGTGGTGGTCTAGAGTGATCTGGACACACACCAACAATTACGGGAGTGAACTGTCACCTATTCTAGTCTCTCAGGCAATTACAGGAGTGAACTGCCACCTATTCTAATCTCTCAGGCAGTTACGGGAGTGAACTGCCACCTAGTTGAGTTAACTAGTCAACTAGTCTTCAATTAACTGACTGAACAGAAAGTAGTGAGGAGTTAACTCAAGGAATCAAGGATAATGCGCCACTTTGGTGATGATACCAAGGCAAGGTCAAATTAGCATGGTGATGATCCCAATGCAACATATAAACTCAACTCAACTAGTCAAATTGAAGTGTGAATTGAAAAAGAATATTCCCCAGGTGGAATATTCTCTCCTAAAATATAGGAGAATGGATAATGACTAATTATGACTAATAAAAAAATAAAAACTTTAGGAAAAAGAAATCCTAGGTGTGTGTGTGAAGTAACTCCAACACCCCCCTTGAACATCACTATGGTGAAAATAAAGATTGGGTCCCAGCAACGAGGCCATGTTAGGTACCCAAGTACAAAAGATACACTGAAAATAAAGTGAGGAAAGATGAAAAACCTCATGGGAAAACCCCCCCCTCAAGGTACAATGTATGTAAAAAAAAAAAAAAAACTACAGTTGCTAGGGAATTGTGTCCTTCACTCTAAGACGACCTCACAGAGAATGGAATTTCTGCTTAATGAAGGTCTTGGTGAAAATATATGTCGTCTGTTCTACTGAAGGACAAAACTGTAAGTCGATGATCCCCTCGTGTACTAAGTCTCGAATGTAGTGCATGTGGATCTCGATGTGCTTCATCCCCTACCTCTGAACTGGATCTCTGCAGAACTTCATAGTACTCTGGTTGTCACACTGGATGACGATCGGTCGATCAAACTGAATGTCCAACTTAGTAAAAAAATGTTGTAGCCACATAGCCTGAATGGTTATGTTAACTACCCCTCTGTACTCTGCCTCAGCTGAAGATAGAGCAATGGCAGCATGCTTCTTGCTCGACCAACAGATAGGCCCGGAACCAAGACTGAGTGAGTAACCAGATGTGGACTTGCGATCAATGTTATCGCCAACCCAGTCGGAATCAATAAAACCAATGATATATAATGTAGAGTCTGTTGCATAATGAATCCCAAAGGTGATGGTGCCCTGTACGTATCTTAGGATACGCTTTGCAGCTTTCCAATGTACCTCATGTGGCTCCTGCATGAACCTGGAAACTGCGCCAACTGCATATGAGAGGTCTGGTATGGAGTGTGTGAGATACAACAAGTTGCCCACTAGTTGTTTGTACAGTGTGATGTCAACGAATGGAGTCTCCCCGCCATCCTCAAGTTTGACTCCTGATAGGAAAGGAGTCGGAGCAGACTTGCAGTCTGTCATGTGAAATCTCTCAAGGAGATCTCGTGCATACTTGGCTTGAGACAGTTTAATGCCTGATGCATCCTGACTGATCTCAAGTCCAAGGAAGAAGTGTAGCTGACCCATGTCCGTCATCAAAAACCTGTCATGAAGAATCCTCTTGACTGTAGCAATCGTTGAAGTCGAGCAACTGGTGATCAACGAATCATCGACATACAGAACTAAAAGTAAAAGTGAATCAGTCGTCATGAGCATGTATACATTCGGGTCTGATTTACAACATACAAAGTTCGGTGACAACAGGTAGGAGTCCATCTTGGCATACCATGCCCTCGGAGCCTGCTTGAGGCCATAAAATGACTTCTTCAGTCGACAGACCAAAGATGAGTCCTACATAAATCCCTGGGGCTGCTCCATGTAGATCTCCTCAGAGAGATCACCGTGAAGAAATGCATTCTTCACGTCCATCTGATGGACTTCCCATCCCTTGGCTACCGCAATGGCAAGTGTCAATCGTATGGAATCCATCTTCGCTACTGGAGCGAAGGTCTCATCATAGTCAATACCATGAACCTGTTGAAAGCCTTTGGCGACAAGCCTGGCTTTGTATCTGTTGATCTGTCCATCCGCTGCGCTCTTGGTCCTGTAGACCCATATACATCTGACAAGTTTCCTCCCAGAAGGAAGGGGAACCAGATCCCAAGTCTAGTTCTCGAGGAGGGAGTTGTACTCCTCCTGCATGGCGGATTCCCAAAAGGGATTTACAACAGCCTCGCCATAATACTGTGGATCTGAAAACTGAACCAAGAAAAGATGCCTGGAAGGCAATGATTCAGTGGTAGTGAGTGCAATAGGAGGCTCCTCGAAATCAAATCGAGTCCTCCTAGTATCGGCTGGATCACCAACGAGATCCCCTGCATCCTAAAGAGTAGTCTGTGCCCACTTGGGCCTCTGCTATGGCTCTGCAACTGCATCTAGATGCTTTGACTCTGCATCTGACTGTACTGACTCTGACTCTGAATCATCTGAGTCCTCTGAATCATAACTCTCGTCTGAAGAAGAGTCGGCATGTGCATGCTCATCATCTCGGACAGGTGGAAGAGTGAAGGTGTCTCTGCATGTGACTGCTGACGTACATGCGAGACACTTTCCTCGAATTGGACACTACGCTCAATGATGAGTCAGTCCAAGGAAAGATCAATAAGTCGATATCCCTTCACATCGTCGAGGTATCCAACAAAAATGCACTCAGTGCTCTGTGGATCAAGTGCCTTCCTCTTTTCAGAGGGAATCTGGGCCCATGCACGTGAACCAAAAATGTGAAAGTGGGCCACTTCCGGTTTGAGGCCTCTCCAAGCCTCGTAGGGGGTCTTATCCTTGACAGATATATAAGGAGATTTGTTTTGGATGTATGTTGCACAGTTAAGTGCTTCGACCCATAGTCTATGTGGTAGTGACTTTGCATGCAACATGCAAGATGTCATCTCCTTTAGAAATATGTTTTTCCACTCGGCAACTCCGTTTTGCTGCGGAGTGTAGGGAACTGTTTGATGCAACTGAATCCCTGCCTCATGGCAAAGATTCTGGATCTCATGATTCACATATTCTCCCTCATTATCAGTTCGGAGGACTTTGATCTTCTTTCTGAACTGTGTCTCAACCAAATCTTTGAGGTGTTGAAAGACCTCGGATTTTTGCCCGAGAAAGTAGATCCAAGTAAAACGTGAGAAATCATCAACAAAAATGAGAACAAACCTCGCTTTGTTGATGGATGGATGCGGAAAAGGACCCATAAGGTCATTGTGGATCAGATCTAAAGGTGTGGAAGCTCGTTGAGACTTTCCCTTGTCGAATTTCTCTTGAGGGTGTTTTCCGAGAACACATCCCTCACATACTCCCTTGGAGAAATGGATGTTTGGCAGACCATCAACCAATTTGTGCTTGCTAAGCTGTTGCATGTATCTGAAATTCAAATGTCCAAACATTTCGTGCCATATCCTACTACTTTCATCAGCATGAGTAAGCAGTAAAGCAGAATCAGGTTCAATTAATTCAAAAAATGTATACAATCTAGACTGATGATTTACCTCACCGGTAGAAAACCTGGAGTTGGTTTGCATGTCGTATATGTCCACGGAATTTGATGTGAATATGACTTTCTTTCTGGTGCCAGAATTTTTCATCTGATACACGAAGAGAAGGTTGACAGAAAGCTTGGGAACATGCAGCACGTTCTCGAAGCTTCCGTTGGTGAGTTCAATCCTTCCTTTGCCAGTGACTTCAACAGAAGAGTTGTCCCCCATCAAAATAGGAGGACCTTTGCATGCATCAAAAGAAGAATAGATTGCTTTTGAGGCATCCATGTGATGTGATGCTCCTGAATCTACGATCCAAGCATCGGAAGAGGAGTTGATTGCAATCAAAGCATGGCTAGAATTGCCTTTCTTTGAATTCAAATCTTTTGGCTTCTTCTTCTTTGCACCCTCGGGGATGCGATCTCCAAGGTTGTTTTGTTGAAGTATCTGAGACATCAAATCTATCTCTTTTTTCATGCATGCGGATTCTGAATGGAATCCTTTGTGACAGTATGTGCATTTCTCTCCTTTTCTTCCCTTTTCTCCTTTGGATCCGGAGGCATTGGTGAAGGGTTTTGTGTACCCTTCCTTCTTCGTATGTGCATGAGATTTCCACTTATCTTTATCTTTAGATTTATGATATTTGTGGTTGCCATCATGCACAGTGAGTGCATGCGGCCTTGGGCCTTTGATTGCACCCATGTTGATGAGCTTGGTTTTCTCTTGTGTCAAGGATTTGATAAAGTCCTCAAGAGAAGGCATCTTCCTGGTGGCTCCAGAGGCAAATATGACAGTATGGAATGTGGATACGAATACAGAGAATTTAGGTCCAAGCTTGGAGAAAATGGTGAGAACCATTTGTTTCTCCTCTTTCGATTTATCAACCCGCAAGCTTTGAGTTGCGACAATAAATCCTTGAATTTTGTAAAGAAATCTTGGATATTCTCGAAGCTTTTTGGATCCAATGTGAGCAGCTCCACCTCCAGCATGTGTCCCCTCATCTCATCCATGTTTGCCAAAGAGCCCTTCCAAGATGGTCCAGGCTTCATTGGGAGTCTTACAAGAAGATGTATGAAAAAGGAGATCGGGAGAAATAAGACTGCAAATTGTTCTGAGTGCCTCATCCATGCGATTTAAGTACTTGGATTTTTCTATGGCTTATGTCGGTTCTGTATCTGTATTCATGGTTAACCTATACAACCCTATGGATCGGAGATGTATGGCTATTTTCTCCTTCCATGCAAAATAGTTGTAAGGTGTAAGAATGAATTCTTTTTGGAATTCCATCTTTTCGTTGTCTTCAATCTTTTTTACCTGCAAAAAAATTTGGTGTAGATTTTGCTTAGCAGTCAACCTGGCTCTGATACCATGTAAATGTGTTGACCTGCACAGAATAGATCTAGCTAAACAATGATACACACATTTGCAGAGAGAATTGGAAAAATAAGAAGAAGGAGAGAAAGAATGGAAAGAATTATCATTAACCGTTTGGAATAATGAATAATTTACACATGATATACTCTGTATAACTCAATGAGTTCGACTTGAGGTGAACCAAGTCACCATAGTGGTGGTCTAGAGTGATTTGGACACACACCAGCAGTTACGGGAGTGAATTGCCACCTATTCTAATATGTTAGACAGTTACGGGAGTCAATTGCCACCTAGTTGAGTAAACTAGTCAACTAGTCTTTAGTTAACTGACTGAACAGAAAGTAGTGAGGACTTAACTCAAGGAATCAAGGCTAATGCTCCACTTTGGTGATGATACCAAGGCAAGGTCGAATTAGCATGGTGATGATCCCAATGCAACATCTAAACTCAACTCAACTAGTCAAACTGAAGTGTGAACTGAAAGAGAATATTCTCCAGGTGGAATATTCTCTCCTAAAATA